>CAXIUB010000171.1:0-22500 GCA_964034835.1 Muscina levida | reverse complement strand
ATATTTTCAAATCTCCCAATTCTTATTCGATCTTAATGATATTTGGTAGGATATTAGAGCCCCATATTTAAACCAAAAAATATTGCTGGATAAAATTTGCGTTTTGCACGATTTTTAGAACGCCTTTTCGACATTGAAATCGCTTTAATAGCTTTATCTGCAAAAGCCCACCAATTTTTTCCAGATATCCAAACAACATATTTCGACCTTTAATTTATATAAACCTTTTTACAGTACCAAGACGTAGCACACAAAGTTTTTGTCCATCAAATATATGTGTTTACGTGAAATAATCTGACGTACGCACTTAAGCTACGCACAATAAAACGCATCTCAATTCAGCGCATAACTGTCCGGTAAAGAGCTTTCACTCTAGCGTTCTAGCAGTGCAAAACTCAACAAGTTACCCACCTCTAACTTCAGTAAAATAACGCAAAGAGTTAGTTATAATTTCTACTGCTACCCGTGAAGATCAATTTAATATATACCCCGAATACTTGTTTTTTTTTATACATTTTTTAACGGTTTTTTTAACAATAACGAACCCCCCCCCCCCGTGCCGTATAAATTGTTATTTAAAATCAATTGTGAATTAAATGTAATTTATAACTCAATAAAATGAAGTTTTGTAACGATTTTTAAATCCCCGTGTTTTTCCTCATTCTTCCGAAATTTAAAACACTTGTCTATTCGACCCCCTCTTCCCCCGCATTAACATTTTTGGTCCGATCGAACCGGATCGACAAGTGTTTAAAGGAAAGAAGATTTTAATTCCAGGTTTTCGTTTGAAACTTCATACTACAATTCAACCCGATAAATACAATCCCCGTGAAGTGAGTAAATTGACATCATCTTTTGGTTTTGCATCTTTAAGTACGCCTACGAGATTTGGAAAAGGTATGTAAAGTGTATATACTCCAATTATATCGTGAAACAAAGTGCAACAACAAAATAAAGAGTTTTAATTTGCAAAAACAATAAGCAAAGAGAGAACGGTAAACCTGTTTTACCATCAGTGAAACAAAAATATTCTTTGCTAATTTGAAACGAAATCCACATAGAGCTTAACAGAGAATTTTACGATATTGTCTCTGTGCTTATAAACTCTCTGTTGTGGACATAATTTCGAGTGATTGTAATGCTCATTTACTTCTCGTAAACTTCCTCTCTCTCATCTTCAACTCGAGCATAACATTTGTGAGATCCATAGTCTGTGTGATATTTCATGTGTGTGTTTTTTCTTAAAGATCAAACGCTGCAAGTGAGAACTTGAGAAGAAAAGCTTTCTGTAAACGGTCTCTTTCACTTACAGAGCAATATTGCCCACATTCGCAGAGAGAACTGACATTATAATACTCTTATGAACGGCTAACGTAAAGCTGTGGTCAGCTCTCTGTAATATCACAACACACACCGATAGTCATCAACTGGTTCTCTGCAGCGTATTATGCATGTTATGTTTTCTCTTTTATTTTTAAAATTATCATTGGAAGTATAACCATGTGTAAGAGAGAAGTATTGAGTTGAATTTCATACATTGCTCCGGAATACGTCAACGTATTAAATCTCATATGGGAAATATTCTTATTTCTCATAACTCTCATTTGTACTGTACAAACACGAAAGAATAAAAAGAAATAAAAACAGAAGAATAGAAATATAGAAGTTCATTGAACCCAAGAGAGACTGACAAATCCGTCAGATGCATTTAACATATGTTTGGTTAATGAACTTCAAATTGGTTAAAAACATTATCGGTTTAGTTTGAGTTTATTTGGTATTGCACTTATATGTATCAAAAAGTTTAACATAACCCTTTTATGCATACACTCTATTATACTTAACCCAATAACATTTAAGCTATATACAACTTTTATAAACTAATAAAACTAACATAATAAATTTTTTCTTTAATATACGGAACTAATTTTGAATTTTAAATATAAATTTGAATTCAAATAAATAGACAAAACGAGCTTTCTTCACAAATTGTTAAATGATTTTTTTCCCCAAAATTTCAAAGAGAAAATAGAAAATTTATACAGTTGTCGTATATAATACCGATAAGTCCAACGATTAAAGTTGTAATTAAATAATTTTACAATTGATTCAATAAAATAAAACTTTGACAAATTCAATTAACTAAATCTTTACTTGAATTTTTCGTAATTCAAATTTAAACTGATTTTGTTTGTTTTTCCTTAAGCTGTCGATCAATTTACTATTATTTTTCGTCGATACTCTTATAATCTTCTAAGTTTGTCGTAATTACATCCGCATTTTCAATTTTTAAATAATTCTATACGGAATTTAATAATTTTTAATAATTCTCTTAAATATATTGTCCGAAATTTAATTAACCTTTGCCATGTCTACCTTGCAACGATTCATTCGCGCTTCCGATCGTGTTATCCAATTCCATCAATATTTTGTCGGTATTCCCGACACCGACCACACGATCCATACATTGGACGTTCAAAAGGATGAGATCGTACATTTGTGGGACTCCCTTCGCACGTCATATGACGTTGTTTTAGATAGCCTTGAGTCTCAAGAGGAAGAAATTGACCTTGAGAGTATAAATAAAAAGTTTTATGCGGCCTTTGACGCCCATTTAAAATGTCTCTCGAAGGCCAATGAGCTTGCAGATAACCTCAAGGTTGGGTTATCAAATTCGCCAAGCACTGATGATTCACGACAAATGCCTAACCCCAGTATATCTTTACCTCCGTGCGATACTGAAGTCTTTTCTGGAGACTATGTATCCTGGCCCACCTTTAGAGACATGTTCTCTGCTCTCTATAAAAACAATCCCCGTTTGACGGCAGTTGAAAAACTTTGTCACCTCCTCAAAAAGACTCAAGGGGAAGCTCGAGCCATTTTAAAAACTTGCCCTCTTACTAATCAGGGCTTCGATATGGCATGGCAAAATCTCGTCGATAGATACGAGAACAAAAGGGTTTTAATAAATGCCCAACTCAAAACATTATTTAACCTGTCCCCTATTTCAAAAGAATCGGGACCCAATATTAAATGCCTTCAGCGTACAATCAATGATTGTATTGCTAATCTATCTCTGCTAGATATTGCTACCGAAAAATGGGACCCTATTTTTGTATACGTATGCTCGACCAATCTTCCCGATTTAACACTGAACTTATGGGAACAATCACTTGTTAGTAAGTCTGACTTACCCAAATGGAAAGATTTCGACTCTTTTCTAACAGCACGATTCCATACGCTAGAATCAGTCGCTGATATTCGAGCATCGGTAACTCCGAATACATCCAAGCCCGTGAATAAAAATCAAAATCAAAGTGAAGCAAAGCGGTTAAATGCTTACCACACTCAGGTGTCGGAACAATCAAAACAATGCAGCCTTTGCGCTGAGAACCACCCTTTGCGATTATGTCATGTTTTTTTGAGAATGTCTGTCGAAGACCGGTACGCGACTGTTAAATCACAGAAACGCTGTACGAATTGCCTTGCGACCTCTCATGAGTTTAAAAAATGCAAGAGCCAATACGTTTGTTCACTGTGTCGATCTAAGCACCATTCTTTGCTGCATCGACCCAACAATACGACAGCTTCTTCTCAAATTGTCAATACTAATAGAAACCCCCAAAATCATGGCATAATACCATCACAGACCCCTGCTAATATAGCATCAACTTCGTCGGAAACCCGTCAAACTTATGCTACGAACTTACAGTCCACTTCTGCTTCATCTTCCTCCGCTATAGTTTTAGGGACCGCGTTAGTCGATGTCTGTATAGGTGACTTTAGGTACAAAGTACGTGCCCTGGTTGACCCTGCCTCAGAGGCCTCGTTTATATCAAGACCCCTTCAACGAAAACTAGCCATTTCGGCAAAATCGTCACAGATTGGGGTCGTTGGCCTTAGCGGCTCATTAACGGCGACATCCAGTCAAATTTGTTCAATCACACTAGGGTCTCCTATTGATACAAATTTCGAGATAGACGTTGATGCCTTCATTATTCGAAAGCTTACAGGTCAACTATCTTATCAGACGTATATGTCTATCATCAAGACCAGTTTTCCCGATATTCCCATAGCCGATTTCGGTTCAAATACAATCTCACCCATTGACTTGCTCTTGGGTGGCGATGTATACCCCAAAATTATTCAAAACGGCGTACAATGGGACAATAAACAACTTCTGGTTGCCCAGAAGACTGTCTTTGGGTGGATAGTCACGGGTAAAGTGACTGAGAATAAACTGTCTTCCACGGTCGCATCATTTTATAATGAAGTTGCGCTTAACGAACAATTAATCCGTTTCTGGGAGTTGGAAGAAATTCCAGAGCAACCAGTGACATCCAGCGAAGACAAATATTGCGAACAGCTGTTTCAGTCCAATACCTATAGAAATGCGTCAGGTCGGTTTGTCGTTTCACTCCCATTCAAACGAGAGTTTCCGACTAAAATAGAACTGGGAGAATCTCGAAGAATTGCTTTATCGCAATATCTAAGAAATGAAGCCCGATTAAACAGGGATCTTCAGTTAAAGGCAGATTATGACAAGGTCATTAACGAATATTCAACACTTGGTCATATGACAAGGGTTGACTCAGATTCGTCCGCCTCATACTATCTTCCCCATCATGCTGTTCTAAAGCCCGAAAGCACCACAACAAAGCTTCGGGTGGTGTTTAATACATCAAACCCCTCATCTAACGGCATAAGCCTTAATGATGTCCTATATACGGGCCCCGTCTTACAGTCAGATCTGACTACTCTACTTCTTAGGTGGAGAATGTTTAGATACGTTTTTAATGCCGACATCGAAAAGATGTATCGGCAGATTCTAGTGAACCCCAAACATACCCCATATCAAAGGATTCTACATCGAGACGAATCCTCATGTGATCCCCATGATTTTGAGTTGAACACTGTGACATTTGGTGTCAACTGCGCCCCGTATCTGGCCATAAGAGTTCTACTTGAACTTGCAAATCAATGTGAGCCAGAAAACCCCGAAATATCTGATATAATCAGACATTTTATGTACGTCGATGACGTTCTATGGGGATCAAATGATCTTACCACAGCTATTGCCGCTAGAGACAACCTTGTAAGAGTGCTTAGGTCAGCTGGATTCTGCTTACGAAAGTGGACATCTAACACAGACTCTCTGCTACAAGGCATTCCCCCCGAGCATTTGCTTGACTCAGCGTTCTTAAAACTATCAGACACAAGTACAACTAAAACACTTGGTTTGAAATGGAACGCTGGAAGTGATTACTTCTATTTTACCCCCCGTAACAACCCCGATGAAAATATCGTCTCTAAGCGCAATGTATTATCGAGAATAGCAATGCTATTTGACCCCGCCGGTTGGCTTGCCCCCAAAATTATTGTTGCGAAAATGATTATGCAACAAATTTGGAAAGATAAGACTGATTGGGATGAGAATCTTCAACCAGAAACTCTCCTACAATGGCAAACTTTTCTCAATGATTACCCCGTAATCGGAGAAATAAAAATACCCCGCTTTGTAGATTATGACTCTTCTTATAATATAGAATTTCATGGATTTTGTGACGCCTCCGAAAAGGCGTATGCATCCGCCTTATATATAAGGGTGGAAACGCCAGATGGACTAATAAGATCTCACCTGGTGGCTGCAAAATCCAAAGTTGCCCCTGTTAAGTTTGTGACCTTACCTCGAAAAGAATTATGCGGCGCTGTGTTACTGGCACGCATGATCTACTCACTACGAAATGACTTGCATCTCAAAAACCATGGCTTATACCTGTGGACTGACTCCACTATAGTATTAGCATGGCTACGAAAGGCCCCATGTCAATGGAACACCTTCGTTGCCAACCGCGTGACCACAATTATTGACAAGGTTGGAAATGATAATTGGTCACATGTGTCTTCACAACACAACCCCGCCGATCTTGCCTCTCGCGGTACAACGGCTCGAGATCTAGTCAATAACAAATTGTGGTGGAATGGCCCGCCATGGTTAACTTTACCAAAATCACAATGGCCTAGGAGTTCTGCAATTTTAGAAACCAAAGAGGAACTACGACCCCTCAAGACTCATGTCACCCAACTGTCGGATAACGATATTTTAAGCCGCTTCTCCGACCTTCCTCGAGCTATGCGTGTCATATGCTATATATTTAGATTTTTTTATTCCTGCCATCCTTTACACCGGTATAGCGTTACATATGCCACATATGAACTATGTCAATCTGAAATAATATTCGTTCGAAATCGCCTTATAAAGTTATGTCAGACAATATATTTTCCTGAGTATTTTAGTCTTGCCCGCGGTAATCATCTTCATAAAGACAGTACCATTCTTTCCCTTAATCCGTTTCTTGACACGAATGGAATTATCAGAGCCAACGGTCGTCTTTCGCAGTCAACTGCGCTCTCATATGACGAAAGGTACCCTAAAATACTGCCTTACGCCGGCAGATTTACAAAACTATACCTTCTATACCTACACCGGCTTTCTATTCACGGTGAAAATTCTTTAATGTTGCGTCTAACTCGAATGGAATTTTGGATTCCAAAACTTAAAAATCTAATAAAAAGCGTGATACACAATTGCAAAGTTTGTGTTATTTATAGGCACAAACGCAGCCAACAAATTATGGCGGCTTTACCCCCTGAAAGGACTATTCTAACCCGTCCTTTCGCGAATACTGGTGTCGATTTTGCCGGCCCTTTCGACATTAAGTCATATGTTGGCCGCGGCACAAAAATCACTAAAGCTTATGTGTTAGTTTTCGTTTGCTTTGCAACAAAAGCCATCCATATTGAACTTACAAGCGAAATATCTACTCAGGCCTTTTTGGCAGCTTTTGCCCGCTTCTTTTCCCGCCGTGGTTCACCCCAAAATATATATTCAGATAACGGCACTGCCTTCACAGGCGCTGCCAAGATCATGTCTAAAGATCAAACCTGCCTACTAACTTCTGTTAGACAACAGCTTATTTCTCAGAAAAGCTTCCAGTCGATTGACTGGCACTTCATACCTCCTGGTTCGCCCCACATGGGAGGGCTGTGGGAAGCCGGGGTAAAAAGTTTCAAGACCCATTTAAAAAAGATAATGAAGTCTCAGTATTTTACATATGAAGAATTTTTAACAATGCTTGTTCGCATCGAAGCATGCTTAAATTCAAGGCCCCTCAGTCCAATGAGCGAAAATTCTTCTGATTTTAATGCCTTGACACCTGGTCATTTCTTAATAGGAAGCCCTCTTCTCGCCCCAGCTGAGTTAGACCATTCGCAACTTAATTTATCTCACGCAAATCGTTGGCAAAAATTAAAGTTACTACATCACCAATTCGCAATAAGGTGGAAGGGTTAAGTGGAAATACCCCCAAAGAAATTTTACTGTTGGCGATCTAGTTATCATTAGATACGACAATCTTCCCCCTAACCAATGGCGCCTTGGCCGTATCGAAAAGGTTTCATATGGATCTGATTCAAATGTCAGGGTGGCTGAAGTGCGCACGCAAACCGGCCTTATAAGCAGACCGATTGTCAAGCTTGTATTATTACCAACCCAAGAGCTATAATAATCCTTCTTCTCCTATTTACAGTTCATAATGTCTACCCCACCACATCGAATTCAGATTGAGCGCGAATCGGACAACCCTAATAGGCAAATGCAGAAGTCAACATCTACGACCGAGCGTGAGGGAAAAGACTGCCGATATTGCCAGAAGGATCACCCATTACGGAAGTGCTTCCGATTCCGCCACCTTTCACCAATCAAACGCCTTAACACCGTCAAAAGGTTCAAATACTGCCTTAATTGCCTCGCCCACTCTCACCAACTTCCTGAATGCCGCAGCCGTGAAAGACGCAAGGTATGTTTCCAGAAACACCATTCCCTCTTGCACGACTCGTCTCGAGCCAAGAAGACCAAAAGGCCTAACAACAAACAACAACACAAAGCCACAGAACGAAAAGAGCAGAACAACATGAGCGTGTCCACTGGTCATTCCTCCAATGCTCGTACTGCTACAATCATCATCAATGTAAATCCAGCATTATGAGCAAATTTATTACACACTAACTATTTGTAAAATCTTTTACAACTTGGATTATGATTAATTGATTTTGCCTTTGAACTACTATGAAATTCTTTGTTGTAATTATCTTTTGAATTGTAATTTATCTCATACTATCTTAAGTATCCAATTGTTTATTTTTATAGAAGTTTTTTTTTTTTGCAATACTGCAAGGGGGCGGTATGTTTACGTGAAATAATCTGACGTACGCACTTAAGCTACGCACAATAAAACGCATCTCAATTCAGCGCATAACTGTCCGGTAAAGAGCTTTCACTCTAGCGTTCTAGCAGTGCAAAACTCAACAAGTTACCCACCTCTAACTTCAGTAAAATAACGCAAAGAGTTAGTTATAATTTCTACTGCTACCCGTGAAGATCAATTTAATATATACCCCGAATACTTGTTTTTTTTATACATTTTTTAACGGTTTTTTAAACAATAACGAACCCCCCCCCCCCCCCCCCGTGCCGTATAAATTGTTATTTAAAATAATTGTGAATTAAAGGTAATTTATAACTCAATAAAATGAAGTTTTGTAACGATTTTTAAATCCCCGTGTTTTTCCTCATTCTTCCGAAATTTAAAACACTTGTCTATTCGACCCCCTCTTCCCCCGCATTAACAATATGACAGCCGGTATTTTGAAAGCATAAGTTTCTAATGCTTATATTTTTTGAAATAGTTTATAGTTTAATAATTTTTTTCTTTCAACTGTCAAAAAAGTATTACATTTTAATAATAAAGCCCTAAACTATAAATTCCAATTTTTTTATCAGAAACATTCATCGCTCAATTCAGCAAATTTTTTTCCAATTACAGCTGAAAACATTTCATCTGAATCCCGTTTCCGGATTTCTGCATAAACCAATTAATTTTGAAAAACAATTTTAATGAGCTCCTTATTCAAATATTTCTTAATTAACCAGATCCATTTATTTATAAGAAATAGATGTTCGAAAAATTTTATTTTTTTCCGTTGAGGCATCACTGCGTGGCGTAGAGTTCATCAAGCACACAGTGTCTTCCACAATTTGGTCGATGAAGAACTATTTTTTGATTAAATTTTTTGGATTGCGTGTCCCAAGTTTTGAACTGACCTCAATTTATGTGAAAATATGGAAATGGGACTTTGCCCAGAGGCTGAAAGTCACTCACTTGGGAGTGACAAGAAGCGATTCCTTTGTGGCACTGTCCAAGCAGCTAACCACTTCCGGTCTTAGACCAAGTATTCCCCGGGCAATGACTTTAAAGCAACCGCTTAGGAGTTAGCTAAAGTTAGAAGGCGAAATGTTGAGTAACCTAATCGGCATGCTACCACCGATGCGTCTTAGGAACTAGGTAACAGAAGTTACTGAAGCTCAACACAGGCTGTCTTAGTGGCTTTGACAGCCCCAAGAAACTAGGATCGGGAGCGGTGGCCTAATAAGCCACTCTCCTTAAACAAAATTTATTATAAAAACACGAAGAAAAGAAAAAACAAGAATCCCCTCAGATGTTGACGACCCCCGCAAGCGATATATGGACCATGATTTAAGGATATGCACCTGGAATGTCAACTCTATACAGAGATGATGCCTCTATCCAACTGGAGGATGTCCTCGACAAATACAAGGCTGACATCACCGCCATACAGGAAATGAGATGGACGGGACAGGGATGCACACGACGAAAGAACTGTGACATCTTTTACAGCTGTCATGCAGAAAGACACGAATTTGGATGTGGTTTCATAGTCGGCAAGAGACTTCGACACCTGATCTCGCGGTTTAACCCTGTAAGTTACCGAATAGCCACCAATCGCATCCGGGCGACATATTTTTACATTACGCTGATTTGTGTACACGCCCCGACGGAAGACAAAGACGATGACATCAAAGATGCATTCTATGAGCGCCTGGAGGATATATATGACCGCTGCCCTGCACATGACAATAAAATTGTTCTGGGAGATTTTAATGCTAAAATAGGAAGGGAAGATGCTCTTGGTTCAGCAGTCGGAAAATTCAGTAAACACAACAACACCTCCGATAACGGATTCAGACTGGTTAGTTTCGCGCCGGCAAGAAACATGGTTGTGATTGGAACCAGATTCCCGCATAAAGATATCCACAAGGCAACCTGGATATCTCCCGATCAAAATACAAGAAATCAGACTGATCACGTTGTAATTGATGGAAAGCATGTCTCAAGCGTTATGGACGTGCGTGTGATGCATGGTGCATATATTGACTCGGATCACCACCTAGTTGCAGCCAAGGTACGCACACGGTTAAGTAGTGCTAAAAACACTCGTAATCAAACGCAAAGGAAGCTAGTCATCACAAAACTGCATACCACTGAGATAGCCAATGCCTACTCCAACCAACTCTCTCAATTACTCCAAACAAATCCCATTAGTTCTGATGTTCCCGACATACAGTGGCAGCATATTGCGAATTTTATGACCACTGTCGCAACGACCGTACTGGGCTATGAAAAACTGCGCTCAGACAAGCCTTGGTACGATGATGAATATCGTGAAATGTCTGAGGAAGTGGATCCTCACCTGTAACGACAGAGACGGAAATCTGGTCACGGACACTCACAGTGTGCTGCAAATATGGAGGAACACTTTCAATCTCTACTCGTTCCCGAAGGCAGCATAAGTGACGAAATCATCGACGATGGAGTAGACTGTTCACCACTCAAAGTGTGCTGCGGGAGCCGATGGACTTCCGGCAGAGCTTTATAAAGCCGGCGGCGATAAGCTGGTAACATCCATGCACCAGCTCATAGACAATATTTGGCTCAGGGAGTGCATGCCCGATGATTGGAATCTGAGTTACACTGACACGAAGTCTTCAGTGAAAATGGCAAATATCTGTCAGAGCCATTTTCTACCAAGCGAGGCTTTAAGCAAGGCGATAGTCTGTCCTGCGATCTCTTTAACATCATAATGGAGATGATCATGCGGAAGGCTGCAGTAAACAGAAATGCTGCAGTTAACAAAAGTCACATGTTTCTCTCGTATGCTGATGATATAGATATTATTGGACGTGGATTTCGAGATGTTACTGCGGTGTTTTCGAGTATTGAAAAGCAGTCGGCTGAATTGGGTCTGGTGATAAACGAGGACAAAACCAAGTTATTTGTTTCAACGAACAAAGAGTCCACTCGTCTGGGACGCTGCGTGAACGTTGACAACTATAACTTTGAAGTGGTAGATGATTTTGTCTACCTTGGCTCCGCCATAAACAAAAATAATAATGTCAGCCTCGAAATCAAAAGTCGAGTATTGATCGCAAACCACTGCTACTATGCGCTAAGAAAGCGATTTAACGACAAAGCGCTCTCTCGAAGAACAAAGATCCAGCTCTACCAGACTCTGATCCTACCTGTCTTGCTCTACAGCGCAGAATAGTGGGTAATGACACAAGCGGATCAATCTATTCTGGGAGTCTTCGAGGGAAAAATACTTCGCAAAATATTTGGACCCATCATCGTGAACGGCGAGTACCGTCGTCGAATGAATCATGAGCTGTATGAGCTGTACAACGACATCGACGTGGTCAAGCGCGTTCAAATAGACCGAATGCGCTGGCTTGGACATGTTGCACAGTGGGGTATGGGACCCCCAAAACGGCGATTAATTCAGGGAAGCATCCGATCTTAACCAAATTTGGTACAGACGATCCCCATGCTACATGAACTGTCTGTATAAAGTTTTGAAGAAATCGGTTCACATATACATATAGTCCCCATATATATGTCGAAGGTAGAAGTGTCTAACATTATAGAACATAAATTTTATTTATTTTTGGTATATATACCATATTTATAAGTCTTTCTTGTAATTTTCTGTATATTATGTTTTTGGCATATGCTATGTGAATAGCAAGTAAAACAATATTTTCGCAATTAAGCTATTTTTAATTCCATAGATTGTAACTACAAACAAACAAATTATAAGCCATATTAAATTTAAGTAAATTTATACAACATTTTCATTGATGATCTTAGTAATCTCTTTCATAGTCTCTCAAATCTTCCTTACTAAGATCAACATCTACTTCAGACTGGTTTGTCGAAAGATTTGGTACAATGAGTAATTCTAAGGCGGATTTCGGATGATTAACTTTTACCTTCTCTTGTACTTTAATTTTGCTGCTTCTAATAGGATCAGAACTCAGTAGGAATCTGTTGAAAATGTCCTCGTTTGATTTTTCTCGGCTTGCTTTCCTTGTAAATTTTTCTCTACAGTTCTTGAAGTCCTTATTACGAGCTTCTTGAGCCTCCTCCGATAACTGGGCAATCGGTAAAAGGCACGAGATATAATCTCTGGACCATGGATAACAAATTTGTGTAAGGTTGGGGACATTTTATACCATGGGAACAGGTTAACCAAATTACGGGCTGTATCGTGCGCATACTCTTGAAAAATTATCTATACGGACTTGGTGACCACTTGTAGTGGACGTTTCCATGCAAAGACGATATATATATATTTGTTCACTTTTATATCGTATTTTAAATTAGGCACAAAACATATTTTTGATATTGATCACGGAACACTTTAAATAATCAGCAGGATTGCATTAGGCCGTTTCACCTTAGCCAGAGTATTTGAGGGGACGTCACCTTTATGCCCATAGTTTATGTAGTTGATGCTGAAACACCAGAATAATAACAATAAGTAAACAATTACACTAACAAAACACAATTAAATACTTACTTTTATCTTGTCCGTCCGTTATTACCTCCGCAATTATCACCGAAAAATTAATATATTAATTACACTCAACACTTTGTTGTTTGTTTCTCTTATATATTGTCATTCTATCCCCGTTCATATAGTGTCATTCTATCACATGGTTCACATTACAGCTGGTCAGATATTGTTTGCTGTTCTTTGTTTTGATCATGTAAGTGGAGACTTACAAGATCAATATTGGTTTAAAACTTTGCTAAGTATAAGTATCTCAACCGAGCAAAATCCAATTAAATATTTTTTTTATATTATTTCAAATAAATACTTAAGTTTTTGCACGAAAAAGTCACAATTAATAGATAAGAAAAGGACACTTATTAACATAATATTAAGTCAAATTTTATCATGCTCTTAAATCAACTCTGCCACAAAGTTTTGCAACACTATCTTCTATCAAAAGATGACGTGTCCCAAAATTATCATCTGTTTCGTTGCAACTGCGAAAATACTTCAGAATTATGCTGCCAACTTAAGTATCTTCCTTTTTATTACAACAACCAAAAAGAAAGGTTTACCAATTAAAAGTGTTTAAATTAAATCAAAAGTTATTTTTGTAATCGTTATGAAGTGCCTGTAATGAAGTGACTTCCCATCTAACTAAAGTATTGGCGAAGTTATAATTGATATATTTAAGGAAAACCATTTCAACCTATGGGCAAGTTTCTAACCTGCATTCCCTGGAACGTGAACCAACATATTGAAGTGTAGAAGGTAATCATCCTAACAAATTGCAAGTGAAATTAAAACGGCACAGACCACGTTACCCACCGGGTAGACGACAATTCCCAGTAGCCGCCCAACCACCATCACTCTACTTGTCCCAAACAGTCAACCATCACCACAGTTTGCATCCCAAATCGCAAAATTTGACGCCACTAAACACCATCGAAAAGATACTGCTGATTCAAAAAGTATAACCTCAAAATTCATCATTATTTTTGCTTCGAGGCGAAATCAAGTTCAGTTCGGGTCATCCTCGCTCTTTGGATCCAAAATCTAACCTTTCATTGGATCCAAAATATAACATTATAACGCTGGTAAAAAAAAGTTAATTCGACCACATAAGTTGAGTGGAAGTTACAATTCTCTAAACCATGAATTCAAATAAGTTTTAAAGCAACATTAAACCTTTTAAAATTATTAAATTTTAAATACAAATAGAAATACTTGAAATGTAAGACAGAATGCAAATACTTAATGAATAACAATGATTGCATTCTTTTACATCTCAAAGTATCATGTTAATGTAACCAAAGTAATAACACAGATACTAAATTTTGTTGCAAGGGAAAGACCAATTTATTAGATATACCAATGCGAGAAACTTTTATAAGAGATGTTTTTGTTCAGCAACATCATTGTTCAGATCATTACGGAGGCCTTCAACATGAGCAGAATCTGATGGTGAGTTTGAAAAAACATATATAAATCTGGTGCTCTCTCTTTTTTTCTTTGCATTGGTGTTCTCATTGAAACAATATAAGAGATAGCATATCTGAAAGTACACACGCCGCAATCTCCTAAGTGATTTGTTTGTTCTCTTTAATTCGTGGTGATATTCTCAGAAATGCTCTCTCCCGATATTTACATACAGTTTATAATCTCTTTCTGTATGTCATTACTTTTGTTTTGATAATGCTCATTTGCTTTAATGGTAATGAGAAATTAGTTTTCTCCATAATTTCCTAGTTTCTTTTCGTTGTTTTGTTATGAAATCTTTTTAAAAGATATTAACCCATTAAGGGACGAATCGCTCAGATTAAAATAATGTGTACCCCTGCGGCCTCAAGGCAAAATATAAAATATTAACGTATAACGAGAAGGACACAAACCCCCCACCCGACTGTTGCTAGCATTGCATAGGCTCCCACCGTCCTAACTCCCTTCATATTCCCCGATGCCTAGTTAGTTTTAAAAGCCTGCATCTGACCGTGTACATTACACACTGGACACAACTATTAGCATTTTTTTGATTAATTCTACATCTATTTTAGTAATTTCCGCTGATGTTTCTGCGCATTGAAAGAAACGTCTAGCGATGTTTCCATCGTTAGAATTTCCAAAGCCAGGCTTTCGTTGGTTTATTATTAATCCAGTTTTTGATCTGAATTCTTTTATAATTCGAGCTCTGTTGTCGGCTACAATTTTTTTTATCATCTGTCAAAGGAACTTTCCATTTTTTTACAGGTAGTTTATAAGCTAGATGAAGGAGAAATAGTAAACGTTTACCTCTTTCTTTATCATTAAATGGATTGAGACTTTAGTCTTTGCTACTGGCACCACATAAATAAGATTTTTGGGTTGAAGTAGTATCCATTAGGGCATTACAGACCTTACCATTAACCATAACGAGCATAAGTTTATGTTGAACTTTTACAGTTCTGTCTCCAATTACCACAATTGAATTTTGAAGTCTGCTAATTTCTCCTTCTACCCGTTGCCTTTCACTTCTTGACTTTGTTACTATTTCCTTTGCATATTCAATTTTAAATGGTCTGCAGTACCTTACAGAAGACGGTCGTGGATTTTGCCATATTATATTTTCGCTGGTAAAAAGTTTAAACGGTACAATAGATGTTATGAAAACCGACGAATCAGACACTTCATGGCCATGAAAAGCTTGCTTATAAGGATTGTGTCCAGAGCTCCCATCAAAGCCCCATGTGCGACTCAGCACATCGAAACTCCTCCAACCAGGAGATAAATATTAATACGTGAATAATCACGTCGGGGTCACCAAAATGTGCAACTCAGACACATCGGTGACTACTCCTACGTACTTGCGGCCACTTCGAACAACTCCAGCCAGGAGATAAATGAAACACTCTTCACTGCGGTTCTTAAATGAATGACATTTATTCAAAGATATTTTCTCTCATAGATACTAAATACACAGTTTATAATCTTTAAGAAAGGCATTTTCTACCTACTGTACGATCACACACATTTTCTAATCATGACCCTTGCCGACATGTGGTGTGTACAGTAAATACACAAAACGCTATGTGTATGCCAGTCATTAGTGTGAGCCATAAACACACATAATTTATGACTGGTTTATCTATGTGGGAAATTTCCCTCGTTCTAAAACTATCAATTCTTTTGCTGATAAGTTCTAGTATTTACTTAAAACATTAAACATTCTCCCCTCCTTAAAAGATCCTGATCTTTTAATACATAATTAAGTCAATACCTCTGAATAAATAAAACTTAATCTAATTAATATATACTTGATGTATCATTTGATACACTTTAACGTAAATTTAATATATAAAAACACGATCGACTAAAAATTAACAATCAAACTCCGGCACGGCACGGCCTAAAAACTAAATGCCTTACTTTGACATAGAAAAATTTAATGTAATCTTAGTTTAACAACAAAAAAACCTTGTAAAGAAGCTTAAGCTTTAAGGTAAAAGGGGAATCGTGGGGAAAGAATTTCCTCCATTTCTCATGTTTGAATATTAACGGTCAAATTCAAAGAATACACCACTGGTGCTGGAAATTTTCGGCTGATATCTACTTCGCATGTACATGTGTGACATAATTGTAGATATATATACAGCTGATGATGTACCATTGTGTATCAGTTTGTCACAAAGGGGTCTGAAGATGAACTCGTCATGGAGTTCGAAACGCGTCATCCTAGTGAGTGACACACTGAATTTGACCAAAAATATTTAAACAATAAAATAAAAAAAATAAAAAAAAAACAGTTTTCTGATCGTAAGCCGAACTTGATGTATCATTTGATACACTTTAACGTAAATTTAATATATAAAAACACGATCGACTAAAAATTAACAATTAAACTACTTAACCTAAAACTATATACTTAATTCTACTATTACCACCAGTCGGGCACTTTGGGATGTCGTCTTTCCTTCTATATATCCCAGGATCCGGCGGCCAAAGGATTGGACTTTCCTGGACATCCACGGTAGCATCTGGTATCCAATTTGAAGTCCATATGAACAAGATTCTTTTAGCTGCTGCTGCACCATCCTTCACAGCTGCAACCCGCTCTCTTCGTTCCCCGGCGATGGGAACTTTCTCACGTCTTGTTGCTCTTCGTCCCTCGGCGGTGGTAACTATCTCACGTCTTCTTGCTCTTCGTCCCTCGGCGGAAACTATCTTACGTTGTCTTTCATCTTTCAAAACGCAATTCAAAAACAATGACTTAGATTGCTTGCGATGTAAGTTCTGTTTGTCTTCGTTGGCATGAAATAACTCAGCTACTATACGTACTTCGGAATCTTCATTGGCATTGGCGTTGTTAAATAGAACATCGACATCGGCCTCAATTTCTTCGTTAATTACTACCAGAGAATCTACAGTCATGAATCTATTCGAGTCGATTTCACGAATTTCCTTGTCACCATTATTATCCGACTCATTTTTACTCGATGCTTCCATCATGAATGTATTGATCTGCAAAGTATTAGTCAACTTTGCGTTTTCCATTTTAAGAGCGATGTTTTCTTCCTTAAACAGCGACAGTTCCCACTCTTGGCACCCATTAAGTTTTTGAATGCTCTCATTTTCATTTCGAAGTTTTTCAATATTTTGTTGTGCTGCGAAGAGCAAGGACGTTTGATCAGCCAATTCATTCTGCACATCCTCTTTGAGCTTTGTCATATCCTGCAGGTTTTTGTTCAATGCTGACACCATTGACTCTGCTGTTTGCTTCAACGATTGCTCATGTCGCAATTGCTTTTTTAGCGATACTTCCAATTTTTCGTTAACTCGCAATTGAGTGTAAACAGCTTCTAACTTCTCCTGTTTGGATTTGTTGCATAACTGCTCCTTTCGAAGTTTGGCCTCTGTTTCAGCCAATTCGTCACTCAGAACTTGCAGTTCAACTTTTGCAGCATCCTTTTCTTCAATTAACTGGCTCGTTAACAGTTTATTTTCCAACTCTAATTCTTCGCATTTTCGTTCCGTCCAGAACCTGTCGCTCGAACAATCAAAATATTTCGTTCGGAATCTTTTTCGCTCGTTTTCTGTATGTTCCCATTTCATACGTTCCTTAACGAGTTCATCCTTTAAACTGGTTATCTCTTGCTTCAGAGAAACCATTTCTTCCTCCTTAATAGCAAGATTCCTTTTTGATCTGCTGGTGGTAGGAAGGTATTTCCCTTCATCAGAAGGTTTAAGTTGCCTGGCTTGGACAACATCTTCCAGCGTCAAAACTTCTTCCTGGTGTTTCTCAGCATCCCGTTCTATGGCTATGAGAACTTCTTCCTTCTGTTTTTCAAGTGTCTGGCGCAGAACAGGATCAGGAGCGAACTCCTCCATGGACTCTCTTAGTTCGAGAGTTACTTGGAGCATCTTCAATTGATGTCGTCTGCCCTCTTCAAGCATCTGGCGCAGAACGTGATCTTTTACTTCTACAAATGCTGCTGGAGTTTTCCTTCTATCCATTTTGCAGTCTTATAATGTAGAATTTAATTTTTTATATAAAATTTAATTGTTGACGTGAACGATCACGTCGGGGTCACCAAAATGTGCGACTCAGACACATCGAACAACTCCTCCAACCAGGAGATAAATATACGTGAATTATCACGTCGTGGTCACCAAAATGTGCAACTCAGACACATCGGTGACTACTCCTACGTACTTGCGGCCACTTCGAACAACTCCAGCCAGGAGATAAATGAAACACTCTTCACTGCGGTTCTTAAATGAATGACATTTATTCAAAGATATTTTCTCTCTTATATACTAAATACACAGTTTATAATCTTTAAGAAAGGCATTTTCTACCTACTGTACGATCACACACATTATCTAATCATGACCCTTGCCGACATGTGGTGTGTACAGTAAATACACAAAACGCTATGTGTATGCCAGTCATTAGTGTGAGCCATAAACACACATAATTTATGACTGGTTTATCTATGTGGGAAATTTCCCTCGTTCTAAAACTATCAACTCTTTTGCTGATAAGTTCTAGTATTTACTTAATGTGTTTACCATATTAAACACCCCACATTGTGATTAACACTATGTTCGATATTTGGTCATTAGTCATGTTTTCTATAACATGCTTTTGCAGATGGATAATGCGTTCTGAAGTGTGGTCTAAAAGAGCTTGAAGTGTAACTTGTGCAGCTGTTTCAGAAGTTTGTATAGCAATTTTTCCAGGATAGCATTTCTTTTTTGCTCTTTGAACTAGTGTGTACGCTGGGAACTTTTCCGGAGCAGAATTTCTTATAAAATTATATTGATGGCGTGTTAGTTTCGCTTCAACCAATACTACAAGTGCTTCTTCAGTACTCATTTGTGTACGTTTTACCGGAGTACTTAACGTTTTTTTAATTTTTGCAGCTTTGGTTGGCCATGAAGTTACGTCTTTTAGAAATTTTACCGCTTCTGTTTTTCCAGAGCTACGTAAACCCACATGTGTAGCATATGTTAAAACATTTAATGGAATGTTGTCTCTTATATATTTAAATTTTTTTGTCTTTGTTTTCATGGAACAATCTTCAAAATCGATTTTTCAACGGCCTCTTTTTTTTATCGAAGGTACAAGGGATATGGAAGTATCTAACCAAGTTTTATTGTTTACTAAAAACTTCGACTCATATCTTTTCGATTTTGACAACAACATTTTGAAATTACCCAGCAAACCAAAAGTTCCGACGTGACGGACATCAGATATTTCTCTTACATTTTATCAGAAAATTTGCCGAAAATTAACGATATCGTCATAAATGCCTTCAGAAATAAAACCGAATTTTTCTGCACACTCTTCCGAATTTTGTGCGCCAATTCTGCACGATCTCTAAATTTTTATACTCATTAAACTTTTTTGTCTGCACATTCTCGAAGGGGAGTTTTTTGTTCTCCTTCTTCCCACAAGAGAAACCTTTCGCTAGGGCATGTTTTGTTTTGTTTTCTTTTAAGGGAGCACAATGGAATGCGCAACGCACTTGACAAACAGCAACAACAAAGGAAACCTAGTTTAGGAATTTCTAAAACAGGTTATTGTTGTTGTTTGTCAAGTGCGTTGCGCATTCCAATGTGTGTTTTTCATCCCTATAATCAGTTAAAATTGAACAATCAATAGACAAAGATTAATTATTCAGAATTCTGTCTCAAATTCTCACGAATTCTCCAAAAAAAGTATACTGTCAGATATTTCTGGCAATTTTCGGATTATTTGCCAGAGTTTCTTCAGAAAAATCCAAAAGTCCCTTTGAAATTTCCCTCAGATATCTGACCGAAAAGTCCGCACAAGTTTTGTCTAAAATATAAAAATTTTATATACTGATTTTTTGTAAAAAATCTATAAAAACTCAAACTGGGGCCAAAAGTGGCAACCGTCATTTGTCGAATATTTTAGATTATGACTTGTACTATAACCCTGCCAAAAATCGGAACATTAGTTGTGGTCCAATGAAGGCCAAAAATATTTTAAGCATTTTTTTTAAATGTAATATAAAACATTTATTATCAATTTACGTTAGTGTATCAAATGATACATCAAATTCGGCTGTCGATTAGAAAAGTGTTTTTATTGTTTGATATTTTTGGTCAAATTCAGTGTGTCACGCACTAGGATGACGCGTTTCGAGCTCCATGACGATTTCATCTTCAGACCCCTTTGTGACCAACTAATGCACAATGTTACATCATCAGCTGTATATATATCTACAATTATGTCAAACATGTACATGCGAAGTAGATATCAGCCGAAAATGTCCAGCACCAATTATAGTTTTAAATTTGACCGTTAATATTCAAACATGAGAATGGAGGAAATTCTTTCCCCACGATTCCCTTTTTACCTCAAGCTAAAGCTTCTTTACAAGGTTTTGTTGGTAAACTAAGATTATTTCAAGTTTTTATGTCAAAGTAAGGCATTTATTTTTTTTAGGCCGTACCGTGCCAGTGTATTTTAAACTGTTTGTTTGTTAGTTTTAGTCGATCTTATTGTATATATTATCAATTTATTTATTATTATTTATTTATTATTTATTTATTATTTATTTATTATTTATTTATTATTTATTTATTATTTATTTATTATTTATTTATTATTTATTTATTATTTATTTATTATTTATTTATTATTTATTTATTATTTATTTATTATTTATTTATTATTTATTTATTATTTATTATTTATTTATTATTTATTATTTATTATTTATTTATTATTTATTTATTATTTATTTATTATTTATTTATTATTTATTATTTATTTATTATTTATTTATTATTTATTTATTTATTATTTATTTATTATTTATTTATTATTTATTTATTATTTATTTATTATTTATTTATTATTTATTTATTATTTATTTATTTATTATTTATTTATTTATTATTTATTATTTATTTATTATTTATTATTTATTTATTTATTTATTTATTTATTTATTATTTATTTATTATTTATTATTTATTTATTATTTATTTATTATTTATTTATTATTTATTTATTATTTATTTATTATTTATTTATTATTTATTTATTATTTATTTATTATTTATTTATTATTTATTTATTATTTATTATTTATTTAT
The DNA here is from genome assembly GCA_964034835.1 of Muscina levida. Lineage (NCBI taxonomy): Eukaryota > Metazoa > Arthropoda > Insecta > Diptera > Muscidae > Muscina > Muscina levida. The sequence continues at coordinate 1,140 of CAXIUB010000171.1, read as the reverse complement.
TTATTATTTATTTATTATTTATTTATTATTTATTTATTCTGCGCAGAGTATTGACCCAACATATAAAAAAACTACAATTTGTCTAGAAAAGCGGCCTGAAATTTAAAGTGTTTCCAAATCGGGTTTTTTGTAAGGGCCAATGTCACTTCGGGTGCTTCATATTTTCAAATGTTCGAAAAATTTAAAAAAACATGCTTACATGTATATGTTATTTATATTAAGCGATATGTGAGAAAATAAAAAGAAAAATGTAAAATTTTTGGACTAGGTTGTTTAGTACTTTTAAGGTTGCGGGCTCAGTTGTTCCTGGATTGTAAAGTAATTTACATCATTGGATTGGTAAATAAATAAAATTGATGAAAGAATTTAAGTTATAAATGTGATTTTAAATGCAGTATTCAAAAGTATTCGCGAATTTTGTGCCTTGGTTGGTTGGTGTGCGGGCATCTCCATCTTCGAGGAGAACACTTAGGTCCTTATGGACCCATTGTGACACCCGTTGGGCATTTACGCCGTCCCTTCAACCTATGCTATCAGCGCGTGTGCTGCATGATTGCGTTGCCAGTTGTCGATTGGGTATCTGGAGTTTCGATCCAATCCGTCCAGTTTATAATTTTACAAAAGTTGTTAATCCTTCCGATATCCAACGATGCAAGTTCCTCTGCACCATTTAGGAAGGGTTTCCCCAGGGTTTCCAGTCTCCTTCTGTATAGCGCTGGGCAATCACATATAATGTGGTCGGTGGATGGTTCAATGCTGCCGCAGTAGATGCATTCGCTTTTTGTTGCGAATCCCATTCTGCTCGCATGACTGCCTATGGGTCCATGTCCCGTCAGGAATGTAATAATTTTCCTTATCTGGTCCCTCTCTAGGCTTACCAGGTACGATGTGCGTTTCGCGTTGTATTCTGGCCAAGTCTTTTTGGCCTTTCTACAGGTTTCTTCATTCTTCCATCTGTCGTTTGCAATTTCAAACGTTAGATTTCCAATGGTACTTTTACAGGTGGATATAGGGCGAAGTGCTACGTGTTCAACGTCGCATTCCTGCAGGGCTGAGCCCTGTCTGGCCTCTTCGTCCGCTCTGCAGTTGCCCTCGATTCCGCTGTGTCCGGGTATCCACGTAACCAGAACTCTGTTATTC
>CAXIUB010000170.1:0-122724 GCA_964034835.1 Muscina levida | reverse complement strand
ACATTATCTCTCTTGGGCTTCAACACAGTTTGCCACGCCTTCTTCGGCCACTGATTGAGAATAACAATTTCTGCAAATTTGAACCTGAAGTGCCGAGTACTAACTGTGTATCAAATATTATCTCTCTAGGACTAAAATGCAGTTTTTCCACGTCTCTGTCCCCCAATGATCAAAAACTTTAATTTTATCTGCACATTCATATTAGTGTTGCCTTGTGCAATCTGGGTGTCAAATTTTATCTCTCTAGGGTTAACAAAAAAAAAACAGTTTTATCTCTCTAGGACTGTTTCAAAATTAAAATTTCGTTTGCACATTCATAATAGGGTTGTAGTGTACTATTTGGTTGCTAAGTTGTATCTCATTGGGGTAAAATACAGTTTGGCCTCGACCACTCTGCCAACTGATCGAAAATTTTAATTTCGTCACATATTTATATTCGTGTAGCCGAGTACTATCTATTTACCAACTTTTATTTCTCTAGAGATAAAATACTGTTTTGCCACATTCCCTCCGCCACGGACTGCATATTCTTATTGGTGTTGTCTAGTACTGTCTGTGTATCAAATTGTATCTACCTAACTCTTAAAATATGTTTTGCCACGCCCATTATGCCTACTGGGTCCAAATTTAAAATTTCGTCTCCATATCCATATGCAAGTACTGTTTGTGTATCAAATTTTATCTTTCTAGCTCAAAAAATATTTTTTGCCACACCCATTCCGCCCACTGGTCTAAAATTAAAATTTCATCCGCATTTTCATATTCATGTTGCCGAGCAGTAACTTTGTATCAAATTTTATTTCCCTAGCTCAAAAAATATGTTTTTCCACGCCCACACCGCCCACTGGTCCAAAATTTAAATTTCGTCCGCATATTCATATTCATGTTGCCGAGCACTTTCTGTGTATCAAATTTTAACTTCCTAGCTTTAAAAATATTTTTTGCCACACCCACTCCGTCCATATGGACACAAATTAAAAAAAAATACAGTAAAAAAGTTTCAGTCGGGAAACGCGACTTACATATACCCTCACCGTCAGTAAAACAAAAAATTTTTTATTATATTGATATTATTACTCGATTTCTAAAATGGGCGGAGTGGTACATTTGAATGGGAGGACCCAGAAAGGGGCGTGTCTAGACTTCCTGATTTTTTCTCAAAAACGTTATCCTGCTTAAGCTTTACTAAATACAGAATATGGATACGATCCCTTTAGGTGTATTGACATTATTACTTGATTTCTAAAGTGAGCGGAATGATGTATTTGTATGGGAAGTAACATGAGGAGCGAACGCCATGTAGCTCATTTCCAATACCGTAAATAGTGTTGGGGAAATATTAACTCTTGCTAATTTTCAAAACATTTGGTGGCGTCTTTCGAAAGTTATCGTGTTTACCAGCCTAACAGACAGACAAACGACTTAAAAAGTCATAAATTAAATTTGGTTCAAAGAAACTTAGGGTCTAAAGTGATTTCTTCTTTGCGGTACAATTTTGCGTCGCATCGAATGATATATACCCTCCAAACCCGAAGGATGAGGATATATCGTCCAATTTTTATTGAAATCGGTTCAGCCGTTAAGGCGTGATTGAGCCATAAACATACAAACAAACATACAAACAGACAGACATTCACATTTATAATAATAATAATAATAGGATTTGTGAAAAGCCGAACAAACCCGGTTAACTCGATACTAAATCAGTCCCAGTAGGAAGTTCCTTCATACATGACTTTGTCGTCAACGCAGTCCTCAAGACAAAATGTGAAAAATGTTTGTACTTGTCGTCAAAACACTCGGTTGACGACAAGCTGACCGACAAAATACTAATGTGGTCGTGCATCAAACACAATCAACAAAATCTAAGAAAGAAAAATGTGAAATATTGATGTACTTGTCGTCAAAACACTCGGTTGAAGACAAGCTGACCGACAAAATACTAATGTTGTCGTGCATCGAACACATTCATAAAAATCAAAGGAAAAAAAATGTGTTGCTATGATGATGGGAACAAAAAAAATGGAATCTGACATACAAAATTTTTAGTTTATTAAACAGACGAGTAAACATCAGCAATTTTATAGTATGAAATTTCTAATAATTGTGAATGCCGTATAAAAGTATATATGCTTCACTTCTCTCTTGGTCAGTAGTTTTCCAAAAGTATGAACAAACTAAAAATCCATCTTTTCAAATGGCACCAATGTATAAACAAATATACAAAGTCATACTAATATGGCTTGAATGACAATTTAAGACATACATAGGCATCAACGACAATTTGACCGACATTGTCACCCATCATGTCGTGCATGATTGTGTGTGCGACAGGTCGCTTGTATAGGTCGCTTAACGAAAATTTGACCGACATTGTCGCTCATCAGGTCGTGCATGCCAAGCGGACACTTGTATGAAAATTTCGTCGACGATTTGTATGGACGATCCTCGATCCTTTTTTTTCAAACATTCTATGGCATTACTCGCATGAGTAATATTATACCACAACACAACACTATCTACTGTACGTATACGTAATACAAATCAACATAACATTTACGTACCCACGGCAACACGTATCATATCCTTTAAAAGTATACTTTTGTCATTATCACTTATAATTTTCATATTTTATATGACATATATTAACTAATTGTAAGACTTTCCTGCCATTTTATCAAAATTATTAGAAATGTGTCTTAGTTTCAAATCAAATATTACCACACATATGATTGTTAAATATTATTCCACTAGAGAGCAACATTTAGCATACGTACGAGAAACTAAATTACATATTTTTGTAGACATAACGCTTAGTTACCCTTACATGAGGTGAGTTTTTTTGCGTCTCATTAAAAATTCGTCACTCATGAAATTTATATTCCCACTTAACCACGTAAAATATTCTCCTTTGACATTTATTTGTTGCCACTCATAGAAATTTTCTTTCAGCTTTGATTACATTCTTTTTAATTATATTCATATCTACTGTGTCTTGGTTTGCATTTTTTTATCACTCACACATGACATTTTTGTGTCACTCTATAACTTGAGACATTCTCTTAAATTTTTATTTTTTTGCTTTTAGTTTGCTTTGAATAAATTATTATATCCCAAATTTAGATAAATTAGACTCGGAATCAGTGGTTTGTTTTATCTTTTGTTTTTCAATATTTCGGCTTTCATCGAAAGACATCATCTGGATTGAGTAACAACACAATATCAAAGCTAAGTAGTTTAGCGACCACTCTCCTCTGTTATCGACAGGATAAACTTAATTTTTTTTTTTCATAATTCTTATTTTTGCATTTTTTAATATCTGAAAAGCTACGTAGTTTAGCGACCACTCTCCTCTGTTATCGATAGAGTAATCTTAATTTTTTTTGTCATAATTCTTATTTTTGTATTTTTTCAATATGTATCTGTCGTAAGACAATGAACTTACATACAAGTTAAGTCAATTTTGAACTGATTTTCCTTAAGACATCGTATGACTTTCAAGCCACAAAAATTAACATTATGAAAAATATGACTAATTCGAAAACGGCATATGAAACCACGTATGATTAATATTATTCCACAACACAACAACATTTACTATCCGTATGAGTAATAAAAATGTGCTATTAATGCAAATTTTACACTTAGTTATATATCCGATATGGGGTATTTTATAGTCTTTGACATGTAAGTACTCACGCCACTGCGCAACATATCCTTTAGTACAATTAATTAATTATTACCACTCAAAATTCTCATATTTTTTCACTGCCGTAAGTCTTTTATTGTACATACTGTACATTGCATTTTTATTTTGAGTTAAATGTTTTTGACAAATTTTATTTGTTGCAAGCCACATTATTAAAATCATAAAAAACTTGGCTAATTTTCAAATCAAATGTACGTATGATTAATATTATCTCACAAAACACGAACATTTACATTACGTATGAGTAACACAATTATTATTTTGAGTAGACATTGCCCTTAGTTATTCTTACATAGGATTTTCATTTGTTTTTCTCTCATTGCACATAAGTCACACATGACTTTAACGTTTCCACGCCATCACATAACATATCCCACTACCAAATTCATTTGTTATCACTCATAGTTGCTCTGCGAAAATACGCAATGAATTTCGTTAATAAATTCTTTAACACTTCGTCCGCTGATTGCGTAAATATTGGTTTGTGTGAACTCATAAATTCTTTAAACCAAACACACAAGCAAAAAACACACACAATGAAAACAATTTCTTAATTCCTTTGCTAAAGAGTGAGGAGGGAAAGGGCGGGGGAGAGGTTGACACAACACAACAACACAAAAATATTGCTGTAACCGAAATGTAAGCCTTTCGTGTTTACATTACAGTACAAACTGTTGAATCAACCAAACAAGCAACCAACCAGCATTCACTGATTGATAAATAAACATCAGTAATCAACAGTAGACGAGGACACGAGGACACGCGCGCCTTAAAACTTTTACATTACATAGTATTCTTCCGTTAACAGAAGTGAACATTTTAACTTTTCATACACGCACATTTCTTGACAGCCACACGCACCACTTATTTTTTCATAATTTTCCTTTTACATCAAAGCAACAATTTTCATACACACACACACGCACTGAATGAGCCCAAAGTAAAAAACAGCCACTACCAAACGACGGGTAAGGAAGCTACAACATTACTCCCAACCCCCCATTTCCGGCTTTGTTAAATCGAACACTGTTGAGTAGGTTAGTAGTGGCATCAACACCATTAAGTTAACATTTCGTATGCGAATACAGCACAATAATAAAAAAAAACACCCGGAAAAAATAGCAATCGAGCCAATGAACAAATGTTGCCAGGGCCACCGATACGACCGTCAGCTATACAACCGTAACCGTGCGTAAAAGCATTGAAACTGAGGCTAACACTACAGCAACATAAGATTTTATAACAACTGGCTGGACCACTTACAACAGGACAATGTAACATTTTTATGTTAAGTCGCCACTGTTATAGTTAACAGCTTCAACATTATGACCCATATTTAATGGAGTAGTAGTAACACAGCATAACAGAGGTTAACATAGTCTTAACATAGCCGTAACATGCGATCCACCTTGGCTGGCATTAACATATGCCTTTTTAACACAGTCATTAATGCGCTGTTAGCGAAATAAAAGTTTCACATTTACCTTCAAACGCCACAAAATGACTTGCATCTGAACTTTGCTGCTAACATAGTCATTGTTTCTGTTATTGTTATTATGCTGTGCGTTTTGTCATTGTCTGTGTTCGTTATCGTGTTCTTTTGCTCTATTCCCCATTCTCATAGCATATGTCTGCCTGACATTTGTTATTGTTTTCTTTTACTGCACGACAAGTAGCAATGAGCGAAAACATAGTAGCATAACTTTTGGCGGTTAGTAAAGTTTTTGTTATTTGTGACAAGTCCCTATGAAAATTATACTTTCATAACTGCGCCAAAGTGCAGACCTATGTGAAGTAAAGTGGTTTGGAAAGGCAAAACAAAAATTGAGGAAAAATGCACACAACATAGTACAAGACATGATTTTGGAACTGAATTCTGAGAACTGCACGTGAAAGTAGCCCCAAAAAGAAGAAGTTTTGCATCATTCATTTTGTCCAGTTACATGCCATAATAATTTAATATCTAATTTGAAGTTAGTAAGTATCGTATAGGGGAATTTGTCACGTTTTAGGCTCTTATGTATCTTGGGATATTGGACGGCAATATTCATATTCTTACTAATAGTAAAGCGGCTATCAGATCCCTAGAGAACGTGTACACCACTTCGAGAAATGTTCGTGAATGCCGGTCGTCTCTAGAGGAGACTGCGAGACATTCAACGGTTACCCTAACATGGGTTCCAGGACATGGGGACATATATATTGAAACCAAAGGGATCCCCCTCACAAGGGGAAACAGCTCATTGCGGGGAAACTGAACCTCATTGCTGAGGAGAGATGGGCAAGAGAACCCACCTGCACGACGATCAAACAGATTTGGCCTACAATGGATGCACAGTAGACTGGCCATAGCGTTATATAGAAAAAATTAAAAATGTGAAATCCAAAAGTTTTCGCACTGAAAAATATGAGGTTGGGGATAAAAATAATTATGCATATTTTTTTTTTTTTTTTTTTTTGATTCCGAGTACCTCCGGGTTGAGCCCGAACTTTTATTACATTACCCATTTAGGCTGAAGTGCAGAATATGGGGCGGGAGCCCGATTAAAAACCAAAAATATGCCATTGTCTTCATCTTGGCCCCCAAACATCGGAATGGTAGGTCAAAGTTGGCGCTCAGGCCCATGGGGCCCGGGGGGTCAAAAAAGGGGCCCCTTTCGGTTCTATGACGACCCCCCAGGTGCGGGTACTCTGACTGCGACGTATGCAGCAGCGCGTGCCGTCGTCATGAGTCTGACATTTCGCCCACAAAAATTGAGTTGGGTCTTCTGTCATAGCATTTGGGCGATATGTCATGTTGTAGTTAGGTTTTTGGACGAAATTACATGTTTTGGGCGATATGTCATGGTTGTTTTTGGTCGAAATGACATTGGGCGAAATGACGGTACACCTATGTTGGGTTAAGTAGCGCCGCACGCAAACATTTTTTTAAAATTTTTTAAATTTAGTTAAAAATAATTTCTTTTTCTTGGTATATCCCGGAAATGGCTCTAACTCGGTCCAGGAGACCCGTAGGAACCTAAAAATAACATCGTTGGATTCGTCTCGAAAATATCTTTCACTTGAGTACCCGCACTTGGGGGGTCATCATAGAACCGAAAGGGGCCCCTTTTTTGACCCCCCGGGCCCCATGGACCTGAGCGCCAACTTTGACCTACCATTCCGATGTTTGAGGGCCAAGATGAAGACAATGGCATATTTTTGGTTTTTAATCGGGCTCCCGCCCCATATTCTGCACTTCAGCCTAAATGGGTAATGTAATAAAAGTTTGGGCTCAACCCGGAGGTACTCGGAATCAAAAAATAAAAAAAAAAAAATATGCATAATTATTTTTATCCCCAACCTCATATTTTTCAGTGCGAAAAATTTAACTTTTCAAAAAAATTTCCACTATGGCCACTCTAATGCACAGAGCAGAGAATGACAAAATGTATAATAAGAGTACTGTTGAAGTATTAATGGCCAAACATGTACATGTGTAAAGAATAAACGATCAAACCATGCCCATACCCGCACACACTTGTGCATTGGTATACCCAAGTACACGAGAACCCAGCTCCTGCTGTTACAAGTGTTGCTTGTGTTGGGTGCTAGTTATACATGTCAAATTTCTATTTCTGTTCCGTAGAGTATGGGAATATACAGGAGTACACATGAGTACTCATGTCACCCGTAGTGCTTAGAAATGTTGACGAATGTAAGAACGATCAAACACGATGATCTATGATGATCATTATCGTAGATAAAAAACTTCATAATTAAGTTGAGTCTGCTTCGGCTTCTGACCTCGTGTGCATCGAGTGTATTTTGTGTATACTTGTGTATAAGAAACAAAAGTAAGGGTAGGTAGATGTAACGTTCGTTATAAATGGTATGCAAACATGTCTTTTTCAACGCAAATAAGAGATTGTAAGCATTCTCTGTGTGTTGGGTATAGTTCCACACAAGTATACAAATTATGGGTATGTACTTAAGTATACATTAATGCCGAGTACTTATTGTCATTCTCTGGCACAGAGGACACGATTTGTGCTGAACTTCTCCAGAGTCCACCTGAGGAACATCATAGCTGTAATAACTGGTCACTGGTAAACACGTTAAGAGGCTGAAACTACCCTACAACGATTTTTGTAGAAGCTGCAATGATGAGGAAGAAGAGGAGACCACGGAACATCTTCTATGTCACTGCCCTGCTTTTGGTGACCTAAAATACGAAAAGCTTGGTCATCGGACACTTCTAGACAATACCTGTCTATCCGTAGGCGATTTGCGGAATATCCATGCCTTCATCACAGCAATGAAATGGCTGGACATAAATTCTATATGGTGGCGCATGATTATCATAAGTAATATTCCACGGTAATCATCAAGTATCTTAAAACCAAATTCGTTTCAGAAATTTTTAAGTCGATTGATCTATGTCCGTCTGTCTGACTGGCTGGCTGGATGGCTGGTGGGCAGGATAACTCGAGTTAACCTTATCGAATCGGTATTAAAATGAACCAGTATTAATATTTTTCAAAACGAACTAATGGGACTGTAAACGGGCAGAATAGCCCCACCCCTTCTGGTACCCCCCATACAAATAACAGAATTGACCCAAACAGTTTTACATACATATCTTTTTTATTAGTAAATTGAATTCGCTTATGAAAATTAGACTCCGAAATGAACACGGGCTATATCGGTTCACGCCGCCTTCTGGTACCTCCCATACAAAATTACCTATTTTTGGAAAATTAATATTTCTCCCATAACTTCCAAACGTACACTTGGGAGGTAATGAAAATTGGTCGATAAATTAATGTTGTAAAATCCTGGCAGGAGGAGAAAACTGCGACGTGGTGCGCTGGGCTTGCAACCCGCCACCGACGTTTGAACTGTTGCAATGAAAAGAAGTAAGAAAAGAATAAAATGGACCCCACAAAATGTTGACGACCACCGTAAACGAATTAAGGACCATGATTTGAGGATATGCACCTGGAATGTTAGAACACTGTATAGACCAGGTGCCTCCATCCAGGCTGACCTAACCGTTTTACAGGAAATCCGGTGGACGGGACACGGGTGCTCGCGCATGAAGACGTGCGACATCTACTATAGTGGCCATGCGGACAAGCACGAGTTTGGATGTGGATTTGTGGTTGGCAAGAGACTGCGACACCTAGTCTCAAGGTTCAACCCGGTGTGTGAACGTATAGCCACCATAAAAGTCAAAACAAAGTTTTTCCACATAACACTTATATGTGCCCATGCTCCGACAGAAGAGAAAAGCGATGAGGACAAAGACGAGTTCTACGAGAGCCTAGAAAATGTATATGACCGTAGCCCGAGCCATGACATTAAAATTGTACTAGGCGATTTTAATGCTAAAATAGGAAGGGGAAACCGCATTTGAGCCTACCATCAGTCTGCACACCGAAACGTCGAACAATGGCATCAGACTGATTGATTTCTCTGCTGCAAGAAATATGGTAGTTAGCAGCACTAGATTTGACCATAAAAATATTCATAAGGCAACATGGTTATCTCCAGATCAATTGACGAGGAATCAGATTGATCATGTGGTAGTCGATGGAAGGCACGCATCGAGTGTTCTGGACGTACGAGTGATTAGGGGTGCGAACATTGACTCCGATCACTTCCTTACCGCAGTTAAGATACGCACAAGGCTCAGCATGGCGAAAAACATACGTAACCAGGCACAACGAAAGATGGACATCGGTAAACTGCGGACCACAGTAATAGCGGACGCCTACTCCAACCACCTAACTCAACTGCTGCGGAATTATCCAACCTCTGACAATATAACCTCGCAATGTATAACCGACTCCATAGAAACTACGAGAAGCGTACTTGGGTACTCAAAGCCGTCTCAACAAGATGCCTGGTACGATGATGAATGTCGCAATGCCACGAGAGAGACGGATGCTGCATACAGGGCAAAACTGCAGCCAATGGCAGCGCGAGCTTTTTAGAAGAAAAAATAAGTAGCTGAAGAAGAGGCAGGATGAGAGCACTGAGCTGCTCCGAAGTAGAGGGGAAGCCCGAAAATTCTACAAGAGAGTTAAATCGAGAATGCGTGGAACAGGGTTGTCCTACTACAAGGACAGCGATGGTCAGCTAGTGACGGACCCCGATAACTTTATGAAGATATGGAGAGATCACTTTGGAAATTTACTGAATACTGATACCATTTCAGAAGACCCCGCTCCAATTCATGACGATGGTATTAACTGTCCACCTCCGAGCCAGAGCGAAATACGTATGGCCATCTCCCGCCTTAAAAACAATAAAGCTGCTGGAGCCGATGGTCTCGCTGCTGAATTGTTTAAGGCTGGCGGGGAGGAGCTGATTAGAAGCATGCATCAGCTCATGGAGAACATCTGAAAAGAGGAGAGCATGCCCGGGGATGGGAGTCTCAGTCTGTTGTGTCCCATATACAAGAAAGGAGATCGTAGTGAATGTAAGAACTATCGTGGAATAAGCCTATTACCAATTGCGTACAAGGTCCTTTAAAACAAATTGAGTGAACGTCTAAAGCCAATTGTAGAAAAACTAATTGGACCATATCAGTCCGGCTTTAGACCTGGCAAATCTACGACGGATCAAATATTCACCTTACGACAAATCCTGGAAAAACCCATGAAAAGCAGATCGACACCTACCACCTCTTTGTCGACTACAAAGCTGCCTTTGACTCTCTGATAAGGAATAGGCTTTATGAGGCTATGTCTGAGTTTGGTATTCCTGCAAAGCTAATTCTACTTTACAGATGTACCTTGGACAACACCAAATCCTCGATTGAGATTGGTAAAGATCAGTCTGAACCATTCAACACGGAAAGAGGTCTCAGGCAGGGCGATAGCCAGTCCTGTACGCTATTTAATATAGTTATGGAGAAAGTGTTGAGAAAGGCTGGTGTCAACATGTCTGGCACCATATTCCACAAAAGCCACATGCCACTAGCCTACGCCGATGATATAGATATCATTGGCCGAAATCTGCGGGACCTTACTGCAGTCTTCTCATCACTAGAAAAGGAGTCTACAAAATGGGTTTAGCGGTCAACGAGGACAAAACAAAAATAATGATTTCGACGAACAAAGAGTCCTCTCGATGGGGACGCAGCGTCAACGTTGAAAATTATTGTTTTGAGGTAGTAGATGAGTTTACCAACCACGGATCTTCTGTCAATAAGAAAAATAATGTCAGCCAAGAAATTAAGCGGAGAATAGTGCTAGCCAATAGATGTTTTTACGGACTTCGGCAGCACTTTAGTAATACCACCTTATCTCGGAATACTAAGGAACAGCTTTACCAGGTGCTAATCTTACCCGTTCTCTTGTATGCTGCCGAATCATGGATGTTTACGACAACGGACATACAAAACCTGGGAGTATTCGAGAGAAATGTACTCCGAAAAATTTATGGACCTATCTGTGTCGACGGCAAGTTTCGCCATCGGATGAACCATGAGCTTATGAGCTTTACCACGACATCGACGTAGCTAAAAGAGTCAGAATGCAACAACTTCGATGGCTAGGTCATGTTGCTAGGATGGATGTAAATGCTCCAGCGAGAATGGTGTTTGAAGACGAACCTGAAGGACTGCGCAGAGCAGGGAGACCCAAACTCCATTGGAAGGACCAAGTGGTAGGCGACGTGCCACCATCTGGTAGGACTAAATGGAGAACACACTCACAAGACCTAAGAGTGTGGAATTCTTTAGTACTTCAGGCCTCAAACTTATGAACCACGTTCGTAAGTTGTAATGGGCCACTTAAGTAAGTAAGTAAGTAAGTATATCTATTTTTGGAAAGTTAATATATCTCCCATAACTTCCAATACGGCTCCTGGGGGACAATCAGATTTGGGCAGCTAATTTATCTTGTAATAGGTGGCATTATCTCAGAAAGCCTTACTATTTGACACACCCCTTCTGGTACCTCCCATACAAATGACCGAATTTACTCCCATGATGTTACATACATATCTTTTTTACAAGTACACTGAAATCAATCTGAATTTGCGTAAGTTGTATGGTTATAAAAATTGGACTCAGGAATGAATATGGACTATATCTGTTCACGCCTTCTGGTACCTCCCATACAAATTGACCTATTTTTGGAAATATAATATTTCTCCCATAACTTCCAAACGGGCACCTGCGGGATAATGAAATTTGGTTAGTTGATTTGTCTTGTATATGGGCGTAAACTTAGAAACCTAACTATTTGACACACCCCTCCTTGTACCTCCCATAAAAAGAACCGGAATTGCTCCTTTTTCATGCATATATATATTTTTTTTTTGTTGAATATCCACTGAATTGAGCGAAATTTATGTTTATTGAACGTTCATTTACAAAAAAAAATCTTCGGACACTTTGAGCTGCCCCTAACGGCACCTCGTAAGCAAATAGGTCAACGTTTTACGGTTTTGATACATGACTTTAGACCCCGAAAGTCCTAGATACCATTTACGCTCCACAAGCCAGCATATACCTAATAATATATAAGTAATTTCGATTGATTGATTTCCATAACTCAAGACTTAAACAATATCTTATAGTGGGTGATGGTATTTATCAGTCAGTTTATCTGACTGAAATTTCTGTACTGGTTTTTTAAATTTATTTCAGCTAAATCGGACTAGTGGTTTACCAGTTATGTTTAACAAATGAGCCTAAAACGTGAAAAATTCCCCTATACGGTACTTACTAACTTCAAATCGATATTAAATTCTAATGGCATGTAACGTGACAAAACGAATGATGCAGGACTTCTTCTTTTTGGGGCTACTTTCACTTGCAGTTCTCAGAATTGAGTCCCAAATCAATGAGCTGAAAAATGTTGCACTGTGTAAGAGAAAATAATGGATATACAACTGAAAACAATTTTATATTTTGCACCTGTGTATTTTTTTTTTTTTTGGTAATTTCTAATTACGTACAAGAATGACAGTTTTTTTTTAAAGTAACTATGCGATTAGAATCACCTGAAACTACTCAATATTTTCTAAAATTATTGTCCTCAGGCCAACATGAATTCATCTATTTTTTGACCACACAAACCAATGTGTTTCGGCAACTTTTTGTCATATTAATTTTAGTATTTGTTATTTTTTTTTGTGTTGCTCTTTCCATTTCCTTACTCATAACGTGAAAATAACTCAAAAGACTGTGAACATTTTAACACAGCAATGCATGTGAAAAGTGCGATGTCATCATATTTTCCTTCATATGAATTATAATATTTTCAATTACATGATGTTTACTTTGTTGGGGGGGAGGGGGTACATCGCCATGCATGCATCATCATCAGCACTGGATGCCGTCACAGCCACCGCCGCAACATAGCGCTGTCATCCCATCCCGTTGCCATCACACCTTGAACTTAGGGTTATTTGTCTTAATAGCATAACTGCGGAAAAACGGCGAAAGAGTTTTGGTGCACGGGGACACTGAAACGAAGTGGGTGTAAAAAATGTAATTATGGTTCATAAGAGTAACATTTCATTTCCGTAGCTTTTGCTGTTATACTCACACCAACATGTTTCCCTTAAAACCCTTTTGTGGAATGACTGCAAAGGGCCAACACGGTGTTATATGTATCTTTAGTAAAATAATTGTGCGCGTATGTGTATGTAATGGGGGGTAGGGTGGGGGCGTTAATGTATTTCTTTACAAATGTGGCTGTATATATATATATATATGTATTAGTGTTATTGCTGCTTTTCTTGTTTCATCACTGACAATATTTCGTTAGCAAAGTTTATAGTGGTGCTGCACTTTCTTGGGTTTCTCTGTTTAGTTTGTTGGGGTTTTTCACACACCTATGTATCATTTGTGATTGTTGAGAAATGTGGCCTTAGATGTTGGTTAGTGCGGAGGACAAAGTTAGTAGCAAAATCATTCAGTGGCAAATAACATTTCTACTATGCACATAGTAGTTATTAGTTGAGAATAAGAAAACTGTTATGACGTTTAAAGAATTAAGCTATGTTTTTGAAATTAACCGTCAGGTTGAAGGTACTAGGTCAGTATAGTAACACACCTAAAGGGTTTGGCATTCTTAGGCCAAACTTTTTCTTATGAACTTTCATATTTGTGGCTTATCTTGATGTTTGGTAGCTTAGTTTTTCAGCTATAAATCTAGAACTGTTGATGATTTCTCAGTTCATTCTTCGACAGAATTATAGCTTAGGCTTAAATAAAGAATATATATTCATATATCAATGTAAAAAAATCAATTTGGACTAATTTTATCGAATAAAACTTTACAAAAACTATTATTTGTCATAAATTTTCCCCAATAACTCATGATTTCTGGTCATATATAGTCTGTCTCATCTGTGATAGGTATAAAACTGTTCAGGTCCTTTACTGGTTATGAAAACACAAGAAGGAAAGTAACAAACGGAACCCCCCCAATGTTGATGACCCCCGCAAACGAAATAAGGACCTTGATTTAAGGATATACACCTGGAACGTACAGCCTCTATATAGAGAAGGTGCCACTATTCGACTGGCGGTTGTCCTCAAAAAATATAAGGCTGACATCACCGCCATCCAGGAAATGAGATGGACAGGACAACGATGCTTGCGACGTAAAAATTGCTACATCTATTACAGCTGCTATGCCGAAAAGCATGAATTTGGATAAGGATTTGTAGTTGGCAAGAGACTCAGACATCTTGTCCCGCGATTCAATGCCATTAGTGATCAAACAGCCGCAACCCGCATCAAGGCGAAATATTTCTACATCACGCTGATTTGTGCGCATGCCCCGACGAAAGATAAAGACGATGAGATTAAAGATGCATTTTACGACCGCTGTTCGGCCACGACATTAAAATTTTTCTGCGAGACTTTAATTCAAAACCAGTACAGAAATTTCAGTCAGGTAAACCTACTGATAAATACCAGTTAACGCTTACCGTTGCAAAATTTGTCTGAATTCAGTGCACATACATAAATGATATGTTTGTAAAAGGGGAAATATCGGTCATTTGTATGGGAGGTACCAGAAGGGGTGGGTAGGACTGCATTGTGTAACAAGTTGAATCTCATATAGACTATAAAACGCTATCGTCATGCCACCTTCTCCCACTAATTGGAAATAACACTGTCGTTTGGATTTTAGTATCTGTTGTGGCGAGTCCTGGCGCCATGAATAGGAAGATGAATTCCAAAAAATTCTATGGAGAAGAACAACATGAAATTTAGGCGTCTGTTTATACTTTTTGGGACCGTGTTCAATTTTTCCGAGTGAAAATTATACTTAGCCCCAAAAGAGTTTATGCAATTAAACCCCCAGCGAAACGCCGGGACAAGTATAACTTCTTTTTTACCGATATAATTTTCCCCGGTAGTTTCAACCCTTCCCGATCACTAACCCCTACCATTTGTCTCACAGTGTAATCAGATTAAATGCCCGATCGAGTGCAGATAAATTGAAAATCGGTATACAGAATTACACAGTACAACACATGATTTTGGGACTCAATTCAGAGAACTGCACATGAAAATAGTCCCAAATCGAAGAAGTTCGGCATCAGTTGTTTTGTCTAGTTACATGTCATAATAGTTAAATATCGATATGAATGAAGAATAGATTAAAGGAATTGTAATTCTTAATTTTTTTTTAAATTTGTTTCAGCTAAATATGATCAGTGGTTCTCGAGATATATCAAACAAAAGAGCCTAAAACGTGACAAATTCCCCTATAATATACTTATTAATTTCAAATCGAAATTAAATTATTATGGCATGTAACTTGGCAAATCGAATGATGCAGAACTTCTTCATTTTGGGGCTACTTTCACGTACAGTTCACAGAATTGAGTCCCAAATCAAAGAATTGAAAATAATGTGCTATCACTAAATCGACATCCTCTAACTGCCACAACAACAACAACATGAGTCTCCAGTGAAAGACAAAACGCGTACGGCGGTAGGTGCCGATTCGAAGACCGGTTCGGTTACTTGATTTTTATACCCTCACTTTACGGGTAGGAGGGTATATATCATTAAATACGATACGAAAGTGTAACACACAGAAGGAGTCACTTTAGACCCTAGGTTACTTTGAACTAAATTCGATTCATGACTTTTTAAGTCGTTTGAGCAATGTCCGTCTGTCTGTCACAATAATTTTCGAAAGACGCAACCAAATGTTTTGAAATTTGCACGAGTTAATATTTTCCCAAAACTACTTACGGTATTGCAAATGGACTACATGGCCCCGCCCCATCTGGTACCTCCCATACAAAAACATAATTCCGTCCACTTTAGAAATCTAGTAATAATATCACTACACCCAACGGGATCGTGCTCAAATTCTGTAGTTAGTAAAACTATTACAGAATAAAGATTTGGAGAAAAATTGTGCAAGTTTAGCCACGTCTCTTCTGGTACCTCCCATACAAATGTACCTTTCCGCCCACTATATAGATGGAGTAATAATATCAATAAACCCAACGTGATCGTACCCAAATTTTGCATTTAGTAAACTATAAGAGGATAAAGTTTTGGAAAAAAAAAATTTTAAGTTTAGCCACGCCTCCAACTGTTTGGTCCCTCCAACACCCATCTGGTACCGCCCACTTTAGAAATCGATTAATATTATTAATAGACCTAACGCGATCTTGCCCAAATTCCGCATTTAAAAAAGCTATAAAAGGATAAAGTTTTGGAGAATCAATTTGGAAGTCAGCCACCCCTCTTCTGGTACCTCCCATACAAATGTACAACTCCGTCCACTTTAGAAATCGAGTAATAATATTAATAGACCCAACGAGATCGTACCCAAATTACGTATTTAGTAAAACTATAACAGGATGAGAATTGGAATTAGGAATTGGAAGTCTAGACACGCCCCTTCTGGTACCTCCCATTCAAATGTACATTTCCGCCCCCTAAAGAGATGGAGTAATAATATCAATAAATCCATAGTGGTCGTACCCAAATTCTGTATTTTGTTAAGCTTTAACGGGATAAAGTTTTGAAAACAAATGGGAAGTCTACCTTCTGCTACCTCCCATACAAATGTACCACTCCACTTCAGAAATCGAGTAAAATCCAACGCGAACGTACCTAAACTATTTATTTAGTAAAGCTATAACAAGGTAAAGTTTTGTAAAAAAATCTAGAAGTCTAGAAGTGCCCATTATGGCACCTCCAATACAAATATGCCATTCCGCCCACTTTAGAGATGAAGTAATAATATCTATACACACAACGCGATCGTTCCCAAATTCTGTATTTTGTGAAGCTATAACAGGACAAAATTTTGGAGAAAAAAACTGAAAGTCTAGCCGCGCCCCTTCTTGTAGCTCCCATACAAATGTACCACTTCGCCCACTTCAGAGATGGAGTTATAATATCAATATACTCGACACAATCGTGCCCAATTTATGTATTTTGTTAAGTCATAACAGGATAAAGTTTTGGAAAAAATATTGGAAGTCTAGCTGCGCCCCTTCTGGTACCTCCAATACAAATGTACTTTTCCGCCCACTTTAGATATGGAGTAGTAATATCAATAAATCTAACGCGATCGTACCCTTATTCTTTATTTGGTAAATCTATAGCAGGATACAGTTTTTGAGAATAAAACTGGAAGTTTAGCCACGCCCCTTCTGGTACGCCCCATACTCATCTGGTACCGCCCACTTTAGAAATCGATTAATATTATTAATAGAACTAACGCTATCGTGCCAAATTCTGTATTTAGTAAAGTTCAAGCAGGATAAAGTTTTGGAGAAAAAGTCAGGAAGTCTATCCACGCCCCATCTGATACCTCCCATACACATCTGGTACCGCCCGCTTTAGAAATCGATTAATATGATTAAAAGACCTAACGCGATCGTGCACAAATTCTGTATTTGGTAAAGCAAGATAAAGTTTTGGAGAAAAAATCTGGAAGTCTAGACACGCCCCTTCTGGTACCTCCCATACAAATGTACCACTACGCCCACTTTAGAAATAGGGTAATAATATCTATACACTCGACACGATCGTGCCCAAATTCTGAATTTTGTTATGTTATAATAGGACAAAGTTTTGGAGAAAAATTTGGGAGTCTAGACACGCCCCTTATGGTACCTCCCATACAAATGTACCTTTCCGCCCACTTTAGGGATGTAGTAATAATAGCAATACACCCAACACAATCGTGCCCAAATTCTGTATTTAGTAAAGCTATAACAGGATAAAGTTATGGAGAATAAAGCTGAAAGCCTAGACACACCCCTTCTCGTACCTCCCATACAAGTGTACCACTCCGCCCACTTTAGAAATCGAGAAATAATATCAATATAATAGAAAATTATTTGTTTTACTGAGGGTAAGGATATAGGGTTGCCCGACTGAAACTTTCTAACTGGTTTTAATTACAAATCAGTTAATTTCAATATCTCAAGACTTAAACAATATCTTATAGTGGGTGATGATATTTATCAGTCAGTTTATCTGACTGAAATTTCTGTACTGTTTTTTTCGCAATATTAACCCCACTCAGTAATTAAGAAGTTTAAATTTATTCAATGTTTATGTTTTTTTTTACAGGACTCTAAAAAAATTCCGTATTTATTATTTGCCGACAAGTTTACATATAAGCATGTTATACTTTTGATCTAAGACTAATTGGCTGTGAAATCGGTCTCCCGTCATCCTAAGGGACAATCAAAAATAGGATATCAATTATATCATAGGACATAGTATAAAACATCTTTCCTTCCTCAACTTACCCTTTACATTACACAGCAACCATATCACCTTCCCACTTTAAGCCATTATAGTTGCTCGTTTTGGCCTTATCATCATTTGTACAAATTTCAGAGAATACTTGTAGCCATGGAATCCATACCAATTAATGCCATCGCCACGACTAAGGTTAGTCGCTTTTTCCTTGTTATAGTAAAAACCATTTAAGTTGCTGAAATTTGAAATATACTTTGTTTTCAAATTTCATATTTATCATAGAGCTTCTTTCACACATACGTCCATTGACAGTCGTTATACCACCATGCTCCTTTCTTGTCCTCAGCACAATTGACATGGCTTTCATCGTTATCCCTATCCTTTGTAGTGAATTTATTACCCTGGTGTAAGCTGAAAGCATCTGCCGCATTACCGTGATAACCACTGATGGCCTTAAGTTCATATAGCTGTGTTTCATTGGCTACTAAAAATTCTGTATACTTGGCATATCGCATAACATCCTCGTGATCTTTTAGTTCAATAAGTAGCTCCATGGGTTGAGTGGTGGTCAGGGCATGTAACTTATCGAGACCCAGCCAGAATTCCCCATTTTGATCACCAAAACCTTTTTTGTAATCTGTCCAATCGCGATAAAAATCTACCGAACCATTAATACGCCTTTGTATGATAAGCCAACCACCGCCTTCGCTGACATCATCACATGTCACTTGAAATGGTTCGGAACCATAAAGGAAATTGTTGATCTGGCATTCGCTCTGAGAGCAATGCAAGGCATCATAGGCGACACAACTGGTAGGGTAGGGTGGGTCAGTGCTGTAATTGCAACATACAAATATTGATAAAATTGTTTGCCATTAAATGTAAAACTAAGACTTTAATACTTATATAGTTCAATATATAGAAACTCTTACCAAACCAAATTCGTATCTTTAGTCCTTATACAGAAATGGGATTCTTCTTTAGGATTTGCTCTTACTTTTTTATCCCAACGCTTGGTTATATAGTCTTTCGCTTCCAAATCTGATTTGTGTTCTTTCGTTGACATCTCAAATTTCTTAGTAACTCTGTCAATTTTTGTGTTGATGTTTTCTAAAATCGTTAAATTGGCACGTAGTTGATTTACAGTTTTTGTATAGAAATCATCACAGAAATTATCGTTGTCTTGTTCATCTTTCTCTTCGTCGTCAATGTCATTTGGCATTATATTCAATTTAGACGAAATCATATTTTGAAGTTTTGAAAACTTTTCATAATCTTCCATAAACATAGATCTGTTATAAATCAATGCATGATTAAATTTTTGAGGACTCCTTGTAGCGATTATAGTTTTAACGGCCTCATAATGTTCCTGTTGGCCTTTCATTAGCTGCATTTGAAATTCCAGCAGTTTTTCTTCTATATCTAGAAAATCTTTACCCATTTGAATATTTTTTTGCAGTTGCTGCTCCAGTTTTGCCTCCATCTTGCCAAGCACTGAACTTAGGTTTTCATTGTCTGCTTGCAAAGCCTCACTTTGTTGGGATAACTGCTGGCACTAGAGGGGTAAACATATAGAATCGGAATTCAATTTGGGATTCGTTATACTTGTGAAGAGATCAAAACAGTTTTTTTTATACTAACCTGTGCATCGACGTAACAAATACTTAAAAGCATCGTTATATACAATTTGACTAATTGCATATTCGTTTGATTTATTCTCTAAACTGTAACTGCTCAAATAGTCTACTCGTGCTTAGCTTTTAAGTTGAACTGATAACAAAATTGTTTATTCCAATATTATGAACGATGATGATAAACCATCTTTAGTATTAAAAGCTTGCGTTCTTATTACGATTAAGCTTTTCGTTATGCTCTGGTAGAACTCTAATGCCATGAGATTCTGTGAGTCTGTGGCTACAATTGAATTTGACGAGAGAGTAGCGTTTTTGTTTCTCTGTGGTTAGAATCACTATTGACAAGCCAATTACAATAATTTCAATAACTACATACTAGCAAGACTAACTAAAGCTACAATGCATCTATCTACCTCTACATCGTTTCGCCCAAGAGGCTGAATAGCACAAAAACACCGGCTAAACTACGGCTGCACCGTCTAGCATTGTAAGAGAGAAATAAAAAATATGTATAATTAATATTTTACAATGAAATATTAATTCGAAATTTCGTGGGGAATCCAACATTAGCTTTGACAGAAATGGAAATAAAACCAGTACAGAAATTTCAGTCAGATAAGCTGGCTGATAAATACCATCACCCACTATAAGATATTGTTTAAGTCTTGAGTTATTGAAATTAACCGATTTGTAATTAATATAAGATATACCCTCATCCCTAAGGATGATGGTATAATAACTTTTGTATTATTAGGTATATGCTTGCTTGTGGACCGTAAACGGTTGTAGCTAGGACTTTCGGTCATAATACCAGTGGT
This sequence comes from Muscina levida, assembly GCA_964034835.1. NCBI lineage: Eukaryota > Metazoa > Arthropoda > Insecta > Diptera > Muscidae > Muscina > Muscina levida. Next base: position 101,856 of record CAXIUB010000170.1, on the reverse strand, counting down.
CTAAAGACATGTAGCAAAACCATAAAAGTTTGACTTTTTTGTTTACGAGGTACCGTTAGAGGCAGCTCAAAGTGTCCGAAGATTTTTTGTAAATTAACGTTCAGTAAACAAAAATTTGGCTAAATTAAGTGGATATACAAAAATATATGCATGAAAAAGGAGCAATTCCGGTTCTTTATATGGGAGGTACAAGAAGGAGTGAGTGAAATCTATAGGTTTTCTGAGATTTCGCCCATACACAAGAAAAATCAACTGACCAAATGTTATTATCCCGCAGGTGCCCGTTTGGAAGTTATGGGAAAAATATTAATTTCCAAAAATAGGTCAATTTGTATGGGAGGTACCAGAAGGAGTGTGTCAAATAGTTAAGTTTTCTAGGTTTGGCCTCCTATCACAATATAAATTTATCGATTAATTTTCATTACCACCCAAGTGTCTGTTTGGAAGTTATGTTTGAAATATTCATTTTCCAAAAATAGTTAATTTTGTATGGGAGGAACCAAAAGGCGTGAACCGACATTGTCCATATTCATTCCTGAGTCCAATTTTGATAAGCGATCATCATACGCAAAATTTGAGTGAATTCAGTTTACTTACAAAAAAGATATGTATGTTAAACTATGAGGATCAATTAGGTCATTTGTATGGGAGGTACCAGAAGGGGTGTGGCAAAGTTTCGGTTTTTATAGAGTTTGTCTACTATTGCAAGATAAAACCAGTAAGAAAGTTTCAGTCGGGTAACCCGACTTACATATACCATCATCCTCAGTAAAGCAAAAAAAATTATATTAATGAAGTGGGCTTAGTGGTACATTTGTATGGGAGGTACCGGAAGGGGCGTGTTTAGACTTACAGATATTTTCTCCAAAACTTTATCCTGTTATACCTTTACTAAATACAGAATTTGGGACCGGCCGTGGCATAGTGGTTAGAACACGCGACTACCATGGGGGAGATCGCAGGTTCAAACCTGGCTTTTTTTTTCACTGTCGGCTCCCCTCGAATGTTGTTGACAGCAACTTCGCAGTATTAAGCGTCGATTCAATCGTCGTGTCTAGTAAGAGCTTCTCAAACAGTGACGTTCGCATTCGTCGATAAACAAGTAGGTGCCGTTAGTTATTATTATTATTATTAGCCTTTAAAACAACTTGACACATATATATATTTATATCTTAGTGCCTAAGTCAGAGGCCGAAATGATCAAAGATTTCCATTCGCTTCGATCTTGTGCGCACCGTCTCCAGTCAGTCCTACCAAGCAGAGTCAGTGATTCCTCCACCTGGTCCTTCCAACGTAGTCGCGGTCTCCCTCTTTTGCGCCGTCCTTCGAGGTCTTGATAGAATACCTTTCGCGCTGGAGTTTCCTTATCCATTCTCACGACATGGCCTAGCCAGCGTAATCGTTGCACTTTGATCCGCTTGACGACATCAATGTCGTGGTATAACTCGTACAGCTCATGATTCATCCGTATCCTAAACTCGCCGTTTACGCAAACGGGTCCATATATTTTGCGGAGTATTTTTCTCTCAAACACCGCCAGATGAGCTGCATCTGCCTGTGTAAGCACCCAAGATTCGGAGGCGTACAACAGGACCGGTAAAATTAGTACCTGGTACAGCTGGACTTTGGTAGTTCGAGATAGGGTGGTGTTTACAAAGTGCTCGCGTAGTCCAAAGAAACACCTGTTAGCAAGCACTATTCTCCGTTTTATTTCGAGGCTGACACTGTTGTTCTTGTTCATGGCGGATCCAAGGTAGATAAATTCATCCACTACCTCAAAGCAATAGTTTTCAACGTTCACGCTGCGTCCCCAACGGGTGGACACTTTGTTCGATGATACCATTAACTTCGTCTTGTCCTCATTCACTGCCAAACCCATTTTTGCTGACTCCCTTTCAACTGATGTGAAAACAGCTGTTACCTCTCGCATCGTTCGACCGATAATGTCGATATCATCGGCATATGCGAGCAGCATGTGGCTCTTATTAAATATGGTGCCAGACATGTTAACCGCTGCTTTCCTTAACACCTTCTCCATCACTATGTTGAACAGCATACATGACAAACCGTCACCCTGTCTAAGACCTCTCGTCGTATCGAATGGTGCAGATAGATCCTTGCCAATCCGAACAGAGGATTTGGTATTCGTAAGGGTACACCGGCAGAGACGAATTATCTTCGCAGGAATACCGAACTCAGACATGGCTTCGTATAGTCGATGCCTGATGGGACTATCGAAGGCAGCTTTGTAATCGACAAAGAGGTGGTAAGTGTCGATTTGCTTCTCATGGGTTTTCTCAAGAATCTGCCGTAGTGTAAATATCTGATCCGTCGTGGATTTGCCTAGTCTAAAGCCGCACTGATAAGGTCCAATCAGGTTTTCCACAATTGGCTTTAGACGTTCACACAGTATGCTAGACAGGACCTTATACGCAATGGGTAAGAGGCTAATTCCACGATAGTTTTTACACTCACTACGGTCACCTTTTTTGTAGATTGGACATAGCACACTGAGATTCCAATCCTCTGGCATGCTCTCCTGAAGCCAAATGTTCTCTATGAGCTGTTGCATGCTTAAAACAAGCTCATCTCCACCCGCCTTAAACAACTCAGCTGGAAGACCATCAGCCCCAGCGGCCTTGTTGTTCTTTAGGCGGGATATGGCAGTTGTTATCTCAGCTTGGCTCGGAGGTGGACACTCGATGTTATCATCTAGGATTGGTGCACAGTCTTCATCAGCCGAGTTTTCACACATCAATAGGCTGCAGAAGTGATCTTTATATATTCTCAGTACGCTCTCGGAGTCAGTAACGAGATGACCATCCTTGTCTTTACAGGAGGGAAGACCTGTTCCATGTACCTTTCCTTTTATCTTCTGATAGAATTTTCGGGCTTCACCTCTGTTCCTGTAATCTTCAATACACACATTACTCCTTAAGCTCTCGTTTTTTTCGCCTGAAGAGTCGAGTCGCCTCCCGCCTCTTCTCCCTATACTTTTCATGAACAGCTCGCGTTGCCATTGGCTGCAGTTTGGCCCTGTATGCAGCATCTTGTTCCCGGGTGGCATCGCGGCATTGGTCATCGTACCAGGCATTATCGTTAATGGGCTTCACATACCCTAGTACGGACCGCGCAGTCCTTTCCATCGAGTGGGCAATATGTTGCCATTGCGCGCTAGTATTTTCGGGAGTTGGAGCATCAAGAAGTAGTTGAGTGAGTTGGTCAGAATAGGCGTTGGCTATCTCCGCGGTCTGCAGTTTAGCGATGTCCAGCTTTCTCTGTGCCTGGTTACGCAGGGTTTTCGCTCTGCTTAGCCTAGTACGCACCTTCACTGCAGTGAGGTGGTGATCCGAGTTGATGTTCGCACCTCTGATCACTCGTACGTCTAAGACACTTGACGCGTGCCTTCCATCGATTACCACGTGATCAATTTGGTTTCTCGTTACTTGATCGGGAGATATCCACGTTGCTTTGTGAATGTTTTTGTGGTCAAATCGTGTGCTGCTAATTACCATGTTCCTTGCTGCAGAGAAATCAATCAGTCTGATTCCGTTTGGCGATGTGTCAGTATGCAGACTAAATTTTCCGACTGTTGGGCTAAAGACATTCTCCCGGCCTATTTTGGCATTAAAATCTCCCAGCACGATTTTAACATCATGGCCCGGGCTACGGTCATATATTTCTTCAAGTTGGGCGTAGAATTCGTCTTTGACCTCGTCACTTTTCTCCTCCGTCGGAGCATGAGCACATATCAGCGTGATGTAGAAAAATTTTGCCTTTAGTCTTATGGTGGCGATTCGTTCACTGACAGGAGTAAACCTAGAGACCAGGTGTCGTAGTCTCTTGCCGACCACAAATCCACAACCAAACTCATGCTTTTCCGCGTGGCAGCTGTAGTACACGTCACACATCCTCATCCGCGAGCATCCATAACCAGTCCACCGTATTTCCTGTATAGCAGTAATGTCAGCCTTATACTTTTCGAGGACATCCGCCAGTTGAATAGAGGCACCTGGTCGGTAAAGAGTTCTAACATTCCAAGTGCATATTCTCAAATCATGGTCCTTAAAACGTTTGCGGTGGTCGTCAACATTTTGGGGGTTTCTTTTTCTCTTATTTCTCATTTTATTCACTGCCATTATACTGGTGGCGGGTGGCAAGCCCAGCCCACCAGGTTCTGCATTTTATTCCTACTGCCAGGAAACATTTCAGCCGCTCATTCTGAGGCAGACGCTGACCAGGAAGCCGCCCAATATGGAACAGACGCTATGGATTTTCGCAATTTAGTTTTCGGAAGATGTGGGTTGCTAACCCTCGTCTCCTAGATTGGTAATACGGCTGCTATCTGCACGTCCAATCCCACGATGCAACCATGCTTCAGCGGTTCAAGCCTACTTTCCTGAGACGTCTCTTTGACCATTCAGGATACATGGTTGTAATGCCTTCTAACTTTAGCTAACTTCTAAGCGGTTGCTTTGAAGTCATTGCCCAGGGAATACTTGGTCTAAGACCGGAAGTAGTTAGCTGCTTGGACAGTGCCACAAAGGAATCGATTCTGGTCACTCCCAAGTGAGGTGCCGTTAGTTGTCAATCTAAAAATAGAAAGCGTGTTAATTCACAACAACGCGAGAAGCTATCCCATACCTCATTCATGGGGTGCAAAGGGAAATTAAGTAAGTAGTAAATACAGAATTTAGGCACGATCGGGTTGGGTGTATTGATATTATTACTCCATCTCTAAAGTGGGCGGAAGGGTACATTTGCATGGGAGGTACCATAAGGGGCGTCGCTAGACTTTTAATTTTTTTCTCCAAAGCCTTATCCTGCTTGAGCTTTACTAAATACAGAATTTGGGCACGATCGTGTTAGCTCTATTAATAATATTAATCGATTCCTAAAGTGGGCGGTACCAGATAGGGCGTGGCAAGACTTCCAGTTTTTTTTCTCGAAAACTGTATCCTGCTATATCTTTATTAAATACAGAATTTGGGTACGATCGTGGAGGATTTATTGATATTATTTCTCCATCTCTAAAGTGGGCGGAAAGGTACATTTGTATGGGAGGTACTAGAAGGGGTGTGGCTAGACTTTTATTTTTTTCTCCAAAACTTTATACTATTATAGCTTTTCTAAATACATATCTTGGGTACGATCCTGTTGGGTGTGTTGATATTATTACTCGATTTCTAAAGTGGGCAAAATTGTTCATTTGCATGGAAGGTGCCAGAAGGGGCGTGGTCATGTAGCCCATTTTCAATACCGTAAGTGGTTTTGGATAAATATTAATTCGTGCAAAATTCCAAAACATTTGGTTGAGTATTTCGAATGTTATGGTGCGAACCATCCGGACAGCCAGAGGGACAGACAGACAGACAGACGGACATGGCTTAAACGACTTAAAAAGTTGTGTATCGAATTTGGTTCAAAGAAACAAAGGGTCTAAAGTGACTCCTTCTATGCGTTACACTTTTGGGTCGTACCAAATGATATATACCCTCATCCCTATGGTTGATGGTATAAATACCAGAGACTGGATTAGAAAAGTTTATCTTCAGTTTTAGTTTCTAAAAAATATGACAAAAATTCTGAATGCTAGAGCTGAGCCAACTTTTTCTGCTTTTTTGTGAAAACAAACAGCTGACGTATAGATTGAACTTTGTACCCCTTGTAAAAATTCAGGGTTACCATCAAATAACTTCTATTTACTGAAATGTTGTACCTAGGGTACGCACTCTAAGAAAATATAGCTAAAATGAACGAATATTTCCATGAAAATTTCGACTTTATGCCAAAAATTTTGCTATCCAGTCCACAGTGCACTCTTAGAGTAAATTAGGTCTACACAAAAGTTATCATAATTTATGTTGTAAACGAAAATATATAACAAATCGCTATCCCACCCCATCCTATTAATATTATAAATGAAATTTGGAAGACATTAAGTGTACTATATGGAAATTACCGTAGGCTATATTTATACCATCACCCTTAGGGATGAGGGTATATATAATTTGATACGACCCAAAAGTGTAACACATAGAAGGAGTCACTTTTTACCCTAGGCTTCTTTGAATCACATTCGATTGATGACTTTTTAAGTCGTTTGAGCCATGTCTGTATGTCTGTCCGTCTGTCCATCTGTCTGTTTGTCTGGCTGTCCGGCCGGTTCGCACGATAACTTTCGAAAGACGCCACCAAATGTTTTGACATTTTGCACGAGCTAATATCCCAAATCTACTTACTGTATTGCAAATGGGCTGCATGGCCCCGCCCCTTCTGGTACCTCCCATACAAATACATAATTTCGCCCACTTTAGAAATCGAGTAATAATATCAATACACCCAACGGGATCGTACTCAAATTCTGTACTTAGTAAAGCCATAATTCGATAAAGTTTTGGAAAAAAAATTTGAAGTCTAGCCACGCCCCTTCTGGTACATCCCATACAAATGTACCTTACCGCCCACTTTAGAGATGGAGTAATAATATCAATAAATCCAACGCGATTGTACCCAAAGTCTTTATTTAGAAAATCTATAGCAGGATACAGTTTTTGAGAAAAAACTAGAAGTCTAGCCACGCCCATCTGGTACCTCCAATACATATCTGGTACGGCCAGTTTAGAAATCGATTACTATTATTAATAGACAACGCGAATGTGCCCAAATTCTGCATTTAGTAAAGTTCAAACAGGATAAAGTTTTGGAGAAAAAATCTGGAAGTCTAGACACGCCCCTTCTGGTACCACCCGTACAAATGTGCCACTCCGCCCACTTTAGAGATGGAGTAATAATATCAATACACTGGACACGATCGTGCCCAAATTCTGTATATTATTAAGTTATAACAGGATAAAGTTTTGGAGAAAATTTTGGAAGTCTAGCGACGCCCCTTATGGTACCTCGCATACAAATGTACCACTCCGCCCACTTTAGAAATCGACTAATAATATCAATATAATAGAAAATAGTATGTTTTACTGAGGGTGAGGGTATATGTAAGTAGGTCACCCTACTGAAACTTTCTTACTGTTTTTTTTAATTTTTAACCCTACTATGGGCGGAGTGGGCGTGACAAAACTTATTTTTGATCTAGGGAGATAAAATTTGATACACAGATAGTACTTGGCAACAGGAATATGAATATGCGGGCGAAATTTTAATTTTGGACCAAATATATTTTTGAACTAGGGAGACAACATTTGTTGCACAGATATTACTCGACGACACAAATATGAATATGTGGACGAAATTTTAATTTTGGACCAGTGGGAAGAGAGGGCGTGGCAAAACAAATTTTTGAGCTAGGGCGACAAAATTTAATACACAGATAGTGCTCGGCAACACGAATGTGAATATGAGGACGAAATTTTAATTTTGGACCAGTGGGCAGAGTGGGCGTGGCAAAACATATTTTTGAGCTAGGGAGACAAAATTTGATACACAGATAGTACTCGACATTCAGTGGCCAAAAGACGTGTATTTTAGACCTAGAGCAATTACATTTGATATACAATTAATATTCGATATCAAAAAGTAGAATTTATTGTATGAAAAGTATTTTTATAGTACAAATAAAGAATAATTAAATGTACCACAAAGTACCTTTATTGTATCAAAACGTTGTTAAATGTACTAATAAGAAATTTTTTTTGTTACAGAAATTGTGCTAAAAGTTATTTTAACTGTATCAAAAAGTACTTTTATTTTTTTATCAAAAAGTACTGTTGTTGAAGCAAATAGCAAGGCCTAGAAGTGTTATTTCTTAGATTCATAAAATTTTTAAATTTTATTTGATGACACTTTTGACATCATGTTTTTCAGAGTTGTGTCAGTAACGTTTAAGGACTATTTGCACTGCGTCAGTTTGTCAAAAATTTTGGCAATTAGTCGTCAGAAAAAATTATGTCTGTAAATTGTGACAAAACAAGCTCATTTAATCGGTGCTGACACATTTTAAAGGGAAATACTGACAATGATGTCAGTTGTGTAACTGAGCCTTTATAGTACTCGGCAATGCAGGCATGAGAATACCGACAGCTTATTTATTTTCGGCCGGCGGCTATATGACGGTAAACATTTTATTTCCGATAGCTGGGCAAAAGAAAAAGTGGAAAAAAAGGTTTTTAGGACTAAAAAAGGTTATATTCTTCTGCGCTATAGATATGAATTTGCAGATGGATGTTTTAATATCGGTTAGTGAGACGTGGTTAGTTTGATCGGGTGAAGGAGGAACATAGGGTAACGAATTGTTTACAGAGCGTACAAGAACTGAGCTTAAGCTTAGCCCTTTAAGTAGGCGTGCCAAACATATTATAAGTATTCGTCAAGTAAGCAATAGCGAAGCATTGCCGGGTCCGCTATTTAATATTATAAATGTGATTCATTGTCTGTCGGCTGAACCGATTTCAATAAAATTTTATAGACATTTAGTATGCTGTATACAAATACCGTAGGACATACATTTTTACTAATTTTTGACCTTATGGCAAAATTTGTTCTATAGCAAAAAAGATTTAATGTTTATAGTTTATGGCCGCTTACGTTTTGACACAATAACTGAAAAACTACTTTTAATAGACATGAGATTTTTTTTACAGGGCATAGACTATGACATTTGCTACACTTTTGCTTCATTAAGTCCATTTCAAGAGTGGACTTGAGACCTTTTTGCAGTATGCTATGCTGCAAACAAAGTGATTCCTTCTATGTGTTACACTTTGTGGTCGTATCAAAAGATATATACCGTCCTACCCGTAGGGTGGGAACTTAAGTAAACTTAAGTGTTAAAAGCTTATATTTATACCGTCAACCTACGGGTAGGAGGGTGTATATCATTTGATACGACCCAAACGTGTAACACATAGAAGTAGTAACTTTTGACCCTAGGTTTCTTTGGACCTAATTCGATTCATGACTTTTTATATCGTCTGTCTGTCTGTCTGTCTGTCCGTCGGTCCCGCTGGTACCCACGATAACTATCGAAAGACGCAACCAATTGTTTTGAAACTTTGCATAGGTAAATATTTCCCCCAAAACTAATTACGGTATTTGAAATTGGCAACATGGCCCCGCCCCTTCTCGTACCTCCCTTACAAATGTAGAATTCCGCCCAATTTAGAAACCGAGAAGTAATATAAATACAACCAACGCGATCATGCGCAAATTCTATATTTTGTTAAGCTATAACAGGATAAACTTTTGGAGAAAAATTGGAAGTCCAGCCAGGCCCCTTCTGTTAACTCCCATTAAAATGTGCCATTCCGCCCACTTTTGAAATCGAGTAATAATACCAATACGCCAAAACGCGATCGCGCCTAAATTCTGTATTTAGTAAAGTTACAGCAGGATAAAGTTTTAGAGAGAAATACTGGAAGTCTAGCTATGCCCCTTCTGGTACCTCCCATACCCATCAGGTACTGCCCACTTTAGAAATCGATTAATATTTTTAATAGGTCCAACGCTATCTTGACGAATTCTCTATTTAGTTAAGCTCAAGGCGGATAAAGCTTTGGAGAACAAATAAGAAGTCTAGCCACGCCCCTACTGGTACCTTCCATAAAAATGTACCTTCTGCCCACTTCAGAGGTGGAGCTATAATATCAATACATCCAACGAGATCGTACCCAAATTCTATACTTTGTTAATCAATAACAAGATATAGTTCTGGAGAAAAAAATTGAAAGTCTAGCCACACCCCTTATGGTGCCTCCCATAAAAATTTACCACTCCGCCTACTTTAGAAAACGAGTAATAATATAAATAAATCAAACGCTATCGTATCCAAATTCTGTATTTAGTAAAGCAGGAAAAGGTTTTGGAAAAAAATTGGAAGTCCGAACGATGGACTATGAAATATATCTCTCGCCATCTTAAAGAATACTCTTAAATAAAATATCAATTAAAGCCTATGTCATAGTAATAAACATCTCCCCTTCCTCAACTTACTCTTTACATTTAAGCAACCACATCACCTCCTAACTCTAAGCTGTAAGAGTTACTCGTTTTGGTCTTATCATCATTTGTACAAACCAAGCTTCATTCTTGTTCTCAGCCAAATTAACATGGCTTTCATCGTTATCCTTATCCATTATACTGAATTGATAACCCTGGTGTAAGCCGAATGCATCTCCCGCATTACCGTGATAACCACTGACAACCTTAAGTTCATATAGCTGTGTTTCATTGGCCACTAAAAATTCTGTATACTTGGAGTATCTCATAACATCCTCGTGATCTTTTGCTTCAATAAGAAGCTCCATGGGTTGCGTGGTGGTCAGGGCATGTAACTTATCGAGACCTAACCAAAATTCCCCATTTTGATCACCAAAACCTTTTTTGTAATCTTTCCAATCGCGATCAAAATCTACCGAACCATTAATACGCCTTTGTATGATAAGCCAACCACCGCCTTCGCTGACATCATCACATGTCACTTGGAATGGTTCGGTACCATAAAGGAAATTCTTGATCAGACATTTGTCCTGATAACAATGCGAGGCATCATAGGCGGCACAACTGGTAGGGTAGGGTGGATCAGTGCTGTAATTGCAATATACAAACTGATAAATGATTTTGTCATTACATGTGAAACTAAGACTTAAATACTTTTATAGTTTAATATGAAAAAATTCCTACCAAATCAAATTCGTATCCTTTGTCATTATACAGAACTGGGTTTCTTCTCTAGGATTTTCTCTTAATTTGTTATGCCAACTTTTGGTTATATAGTCTTTCGCATCCAAATCTGATTTGTGTTCTTTCGTTGACATCTCAAAATTTTCAAGAACTCTATAAAGTTTTGTGTCGATATTTTCTAAAATCGTTAAATTGGCACGGAGTTGATTTACAGTTTTTGTATAGAAATCATCACAGAAATTATCGTTGTCTTGTTCATCTTTCTCTTCGTCATCAATGTCATTTGGCATTATATACAATTTAGACGAAATCATATTTTGAAGTTTTGAAAACTTTTCATAATCTTGCATAAACATAGATCTGTTGATAATCAATGCATGATTACATTTTTGAGGACTCCTTGTAGCGATTATAGTTTTAACTGCCTCAAAATGTTCCTGTTGTCCTTTCATTAGCTGCATTTGAAATTCCAGTAGTTTTTCTTCTATATCAAGAAAATCTTTGCCTATTTGAATATTTTTTTGAAGTTGCTGCTCTAGTTTTTCCTCCATCTTGCCAAGCAGTGAACTTAGATTCTCATTGTCTGTTTGCAAAGCCTCACTTTGTTGGGGTAACTGCTGGCACTAGAGGGGTTAACATATTGAATAGGAATTCAATTTGGGATACGTTGTACTTGTGAAGAGATCAAAACAGTTTTTTTTATACTAACCTGTGCATCGACGCAACAAATACTTAAAAGCATTAATATATACAATTTGACTAATTGCATATTTGTTTGTTTAATTTCAAAAATTGTAATTGCTCAAATTGTCTACTCTTTCTCAGCTTATAAGTTGAACTGATAGAAAAATTGTTTACTCAAATATTATGAACAATTATGATAAACCATAAGTTTGCATGCTGCATCTTTAGTATTAAAAGTTTGCGTTCTCCTAACGATTTAGCTTTTCGTTATGCTCTTGTAGAACTCTAACTCCGTGAGATTCTGTGAGTCTGTGGCTACAATTAAATTTGACTTTCCGATATGCTCTGGTAGAGCATTATTTAAGCAAGAGATGAGTGTTTGTGTTTTTCTGCGTTTAAAATCACGTTTGACAAGTCAATTATATAAATTTTAGTAACTACATACTAACAACACTAACTAAAGCTAAAATGAATCTATCGTCGCATTGTCTCACCTAAGAGGCTAAATAAGACAAAAACACCGGCTAATCAACGGCTGCACTGTCTAGCAGTGTTAGTAACACCTTTGAAAAATATGCAATATGTATAATTACTTTTTAACAATGAAATCTTAATTCGAGATATCGTGGGGAATCCACAATTAGCTTTGATAAGAAAGACGCAAACTTCAATGTGAATAAAAATACGACAGACTGGATTAGAAAAGTTTATCTGTAATTTTTATTTGAAAATTTGTGTGGATGCATTTGAAACCAAAATTCGTGATCCAACAAAAAATTGTCGGGATTGGTTCAGTGAGCGTGGCTTACATCTTGAAACTTTAAACGTCTGTATCTCATGAACTATCAGAAGTATGAAGATGATATTTTGTATATATGTTGTTTGTACTGTAGTAGTACTGATGACCTGTTGATAGTCCCTGGCTTTACTTGATTGTGCGTGGCACAGCTCATACAGATAGTCCATATCTCATGAACTATCAGAGGTATGCAGATGAGATTTGGTATATATGTTGTTGGTGCATTATTAAGTGCAGTCAGGGCGTGGCCAACATCTTGAAACTTTGAACGTCTGTAGCTTATGAACTACCAGAGGTACAAAGATGATATTTGGTATATTATTGTTCCAACAGTTAGAATTACAGCCAGGGTGGATGAGGGCGATGCCACGCCCCCTTTTTAAAAATCGATCCAAAGGCTTTTCGAATAGACCGATTGATACGAATTTTTTACAAAGTGGTACTGATGACCTGTTGTTAGTCCCTGGCTATACTTGGTTGTGCTTGGGTTAAGAAGCGTGGCACCGCTCATACAGCTTGAATTTTCAAAAGGCCATATCTGTTGAACTCTCAGAGGTATGCAGATGAGATTTGAAATATATGTTTTTCGTACAGTTAGAATTACAGCCAGGGTGGAAGTGGGCTGTGCCACGCCACCTTTTCAAAAATCGCTCTGACGTCTTTTCTAATAGACCAATTTATGCGAAAATTTTACACACTGCTACTGATACCTTGTTGATAGTCTTTGGCTATACATGGTTGTGATTCGAAAAATGGGCGTGTTTCCGTTCATGGACATATCTCATGAACTACTAGAGGTAGAAAGAGATTTGTTACATATGTTGTTGGTACAGTATGAATTACAGCCAGAGTGGTAGTAGGCTGTGCCACGCCCCTTTTAACACAAACCGTTATTACTGTCATATTAATAGATTGATCGTCCTCAAAATTTCACAGTATGTTGAAGTTCGCCTAGAGATAGTAACATGATGTTTGGTACCAACTTATTAAAAACTGCATCAAACAATTGTCCGTTCACCAAACCGTTGAGGACATATCATAGTTGCGCCTACTAAAACAGTGATATGTTTATACCATCACCCTTAGGGATGAGGGTATATATCATTTGATACGATTCAAAAGTGTAACACATAGAAGAAGTCACTTTAGACCCTAGGTTTCTTTGAACCAAATTCGATTCATGTGTTTTTAAGTCGTTTGAGCCATTTCCGTCTGTCTGTCCGGCTGGTTCGCACGATAACTTTCGAAAGATGCAACCAAATATTTTGAAATTTTGCACGAGTTAATATTTCCCCAAATCTACTTTCGGTATTGCGAATGGGCTACATGGCCCCGCCTCTTCTGGTACCTCCCATACAAATACACCATTCCGCCCACTTTAGAGAGATGGAGTAATAATATCAATACACCCAAAGGGATCGTACCCAAATTCTGTACTTAGTAAAGGTATACCAGGATAAAGTTTTGGAAAAAAAAATTGAAGCCTAGCCCATACAAATGTACCTCCCCGCCCACTTTAGATATGGAGTAATAATATCAATAAATCCAACGCGATCGTACCCAAGTTTTTTTTTAGTAAAACTATAGCAGGATACAATTTCTTAGAAAAACCAGTAAGAAAGTTTCAGTCGGGCGAACCGACTTACATATACCATCACCCTCAGTAAAATAAAAAAATTTCTATTATATTGATATTATTACTCGATTTCTAAAGTGGGTGGAGTGGTAAATATGTATGGGAGGTACTAGAAGGGGCGTGTCTAGACTTCTAGGTTTATCCTCCAAAACTTTATCCTGTTATAGCTTTACTAAATACAGAGTTTGGGCACGATAGCGTTGGATGTATTGTTATTATTACTCCATCTCTGAAGTGGGCGGAAAGATACATTTGTATGGGAGGTCCCATAACGGGCGCCGCTGGACTTCCAACTTTTTCTCCAAAACTTTATCCTAATAAAATACAGAATTGGGGCACTATCGCGTGGAGTATCTTGATATTATTACTCCATCCCTAAAGTGGGCGGAGTTGTACATTTGTATGGGAGGTACCAGAAGGGGCGTGGCTAGATTTCCAATTTTTTTGTGGGCGGTACCAGATGTGTGTGGGAGGTACCAGATGGGGCGATGGTAGACTTCCAGTTTTTTTCTCAAAAACTGTATCCTGCTATAGCTTTACTAAATTAAGAATTAGGGTACTAGCGCGACGGATTTATTAATATTATTACTACATATCTAAAGTGGGCGGAAAGGTGAATTTGTATGGGAGGTACCAGAAGGGGCGTGGCTAGATTTTTTTCCAAAACTTTATCCTGTAATAGCTTTACTAAGTACAGAATTTGGGTACGATCCCGTTGGGTGTATTAATATTATAACTCGATTTCAAAAGTGGGCGGAATCATGTATTTGTATGGGAGGTACCAGAAGGGGCGGGGCCATGTAGCCCATTTGCAATACCGTAAGTAGTTTTGGGGAAATATTAACTCGTGCAAAGTTTCAAAACATTTGGTTGCGTCTTTCGAAAGTTATCGTGCGAACCAGCCGGACAGACAGACAGACAGACATGGCTCAAACGACTTAAAAAGTCATGAATCGAATTTGGTTCAAAGAAACCTAGGGTCTAAAGACACTCCTCCTATGTGTTACACTTTTGGGTCGTATCAAAATCATCCCTAAGGGTGATGGTATAAAAAACTGGAAGTCTAGTCACGACCCATCTGGTACCTCCCATACACTTCTGGTACCGCCCACTTTGGAAATCAATTATATTATTAATATACCTAATGCGATCGTGACCAAATTCTGTATTTAGTAAAGTTCCAGCACGATAAAGTTTTGGAGAAAATATCTGGAAGTCTAGACACGCCCCTTTTGGTATTTCCCATACAAATGTACCACTTCGCCCACTTTAGAAATCGAGTAATAATATCAGTATAATAGAAATTTGTTTGTTGTACTTAGGGTGATGGTATATGTAAGTCGGGTTGCTCGACTGAAACTTTTTTACTGGTTCTTATTTGAGAAGAATATCAAGGTATCATAAAAATGTATTGCATGATTTACCTATGTTCTTCTGTTTCTTTCGTTACCTGTTTACAAGTTTTAACAGCTGTTACCCTATCGTCACTGTCATCATAACTCCAATAAAAATGGATTTCCTTCTTACTCCTTTACTGACAAAATCTTTTAAAAAAACACCCATTATTTTACTCTCGTCATTAAAGGGTTAAGCTGCTCTAGAAAGTAAATTCCCTTTGAGTCATCGCACACTTATCTCGATCTAAAACGCATCATTGCTGTTTTGAATTTTTAAGCACTGTGAATACGAGACTAAAGCATAGATCTATAGCCACACTAAAACAACTTTTTGCAACTGAGTGGTTCAAACAACGATGACTAATTGTTTTTTGTTGCTATATTTATTTTTGTCTATCAAAAATTTGATGCCGGTCTTATCTACACGAGACCACTTGAAACCGCATTTTGAGGTAAAGTATCAATGGACTTTTGATCACAACAATAACAAAGTCTTCACAGTCAGACTACACGTTATTGTGCGAACTTGGTTCATCTGGGCACAATAACCATTCCCCTTTCATCTAATATGGTTGATGCTACCCAACAACAATGGTTGGTTTCTAGCTGATTGTGTGATCTGTGCGTAGTCGCTTGTGACAGCGGTAGTAAACAATAGCAACCACATTGTGTCATCTTTACTACCAAAAAAAAAAAACAAGATTTACGGCTACGAAGCGCAATTCATGACAAATAACTGGTGCTGACTTAATGGTAAAGATAACACGATCTAGCTATATTGTTTTCAGTTTAAAAGCTTAAACATTAATTAAGATGCAGTATTTTATTTGTATTAGAAAAACTGGAAAAAAATTCACAAAATTCACTTCCTATGACACAAAAAAACACATTTGGAATAACCAAAAATATATCACCCATACCCAGAAGATATGTAATCAATACCATAACTTTACGCCATAATCACTGTCATAATATTTGCCATTTTAAAGCGCTTTAACTTAAGGTACGGTCAGACTTGTCAAATATTTGACCAAAACATGTTTCCCCTATTTGCCCAAAATATTGTCAAAGCAATACAGAGTTGATTTTGTGTGCACACTAGGCGCATTTGTTTGCCTGCTTTTGTTTGATCAAACACGTGTCAAACTGTGTCAGATGGACATTAGGGAAAACATATTTGCCCTGCGGTCACACTTGAACGAATATTTGCAACAAATTGTTGTTTGCCGGCAAATAAATTTTGTTTTCTCAGAAACCTTCAGCAAGCCAACAGAAAATATTTTTTTTTTTCTGAAATTTTTTTTAACAGTTTGATACAAAATGCAAATATTTTGGTTAACTGTGATGCGTATTTTCTTTTATCTTCATATTCTCATCAACTTCAACATAATTGGCGACGGTTTGTTTGTGATTTCAATGTATTTATTCTTTGTTTTGTCTTTCGAACAGATGTTCTTGCTATTAGTGTGGTCAACACAACCTTTTTTTAGACGACATATTATTTTACTTATGTATGTAGTTTCTAGTGGAAATTACATTGACAATTTTAAACATCGATCAATCTATGAACCCGGGGTTTTTCCTGTTTCAAAATTTAAATATTCAAAATATAGGTTTACAATTTTTTGGCCGAATCTAGTTTAGGTTCCAACGACTGTTTTGGTAGGGTAAAACACATTTTTTAAGAAAAAATTCATATATATGTTTCGAAATTCGAACTATTGGATGCTAATTTAAATGTTAATTAATTAAGAACCAATTGTATTTAGAAATAATAGCGGCGATTTTTTTGCCTGTGGCACTTAGAGCTTCGAACAACGTTTTTTTATAATATTTAGGTATAATAGGGTCATTGGGACCAGAGAACAGAATGAATGCATTTGTTTTCATTGGGTATTCATAATTTTATTGCTTTTGCCATGCATTCATGCATTCAACAACAGTAACTAATGCCGTTGCTATTTATATGCATCTGTCAAGTTTTTAAGTGCTCCAACTAGTAGTGTTGCAGTTTAGTGCCGCTGGTCGGCTCTATGTAGAAAGAAGGCATAGTTTACATGGAATAAATACTGAAACAATTTTATTCTGCCACAATTTATCCGTGTCGAAGGCCTTTTTTTGTAACTGAATAATTTTTTTGTTTCGTTTAGCTTTATCTCATTTATTTTAGAAATAAATAATAAGTTTTTTTTAATAATATAAAGTATTGTATAATTTGTAAAAGTTTTTAACATTCGTCGTCAAACTCACAATATCTATGACATTTTTTACTGAAATTATGTGGATTGACAACAATAGGCATATTTTTTGTGAGTGCACTCAAAGCATAAAATAAGGAACTCAAACCGTTCCCTGATTGGGACATGATTGTTCTTGAATTACTGCTGGATTAGTCTCAAAAATTTGTTTCATTTGAATACACCCACATAGAGGATCTTCATTGAACCCCTTTTTGACACACATGAGCCCCGGAGCGGGGGTTGTGATTTTTTGACTCCCATATTCTACAATTTATCACCTTTATTACGGGCTTTCGAGAGTGTAATCTGCCTGACAACCGATATTTGTTGGATTTGCTTGTAACCGGTTAAACTATGGCCAATTTATCTTTATTATACCATAATTAGTCGCAGCTTACCCGGTTTACAGTCGATTTGAGATAATTAACAAAGCTAGAATTGTTCCCTTTTAATTATGCATAAAATTTTATAACAGTTCCACAATATTATCAAAATATATTTTATATTCACCATTCCTTCCTTTTATTTTATTTATTATTATTTAAATTAGAGATATTTTTCGTCATTTTGTTAATTTCTGTCGGTTAGCTGACAACACCGCTGAAAACAGCTGTTATTTACCCTTGTTTGCTCTTACAAAACTTTTGTAAGATCAAATAAATGTTTGCCCAAAAAAGAGGAAAATATTTGCTCTTTGGTGGTCACACTTTGGTCACATTGAGTATATTTTTATTTGAAGGCAAATAATTTTGTTTGACCAAAATCAGCTGTTTTGCTGTTTGCCACACAAAAATGTTTTGTGGTCAGACTGCGGCAAAGAAATATTTGACGGTTTTCGTCAAATATTTGCCTAATCTGACCGTACCTTTAGTCATCAAGTAACTTTCATTTTATATAATTTTAATAATTTTTCATAATTTTTTCGATTACATTTTCTTGGGTCGTATTAGCATTTGTACAAATTTTAACGAATAATTGAAACCATGAAACAGACCCCAGTTAATACCAGAGCCTCTACGATTTTCCGGTACTATTCCATCCTTATAGTACAAACCATTCAAGTTACTGAAAAGAGAACGAGAAAAAACTGTAATATTTTCAATCACCTTTTTAATGTCTAAATTTAAACTTACGACCACTGACAGCTATCATACCACCAAGCTCCTCTTTTGTCCACTGCGCAATTGACCCTTTCCTCATTATCGTTATCTTTATCCTTGGTGGTAAACTTTTGTCCTTTATGTGTACTAAAAGAATCACCGGCATTGCCTTCATAGCCCCCGATATCTTTAAGTTTGTACTGTTCTAGTTCAGAACCAATGGAGAATTTACTATACTTGGCATATTTCAAGGTATCGTTGTGATCTTTTAGTTGAATCAGTAACTCCAACGGCGCGAGACTAGCGGTCAGGCTGTGCAGTTTATCAAGACCCAACCAAAACTCTCCATCGAGATTACCAAAACCACTTTTGTACTCAGACCAACCGCGATAAAAATCCACAGAGCCATTAATGCGTCTTTGTATGATGGTCCAACCACCGCCATCGGTGGCATCATCACACGGCACTAGGAAAGTTTCCGGTCCATAAAGTGCACTCTTAATGCGGCATTTCGCATCGGCACAGTGAGTGGTATCATGATCTGCACAGCTGGCAGGATGGGGCTCCTCGGTGCTGCAATGAGAAAATTGAGAAAAGAGTTTGGGTTGCAAAGAAGTTATGAATATGGAATTGACTAAAAAAGTAGTAGTGCTAGTATGTGTGTATGTGTTTGTTGCTCAATCACGCCAAAACGGCTGAACCGATTTCAATGAAATGAAATTTGACAGTTAGTGTAGTATATGGAAATTGCCGTAGGCTATAAATTTTGACCATATGGGCGGTTTGGCGTGGCAAAACATATTTTTAGAGCTAGGAAGATAAAATTTTGTACACAGATAGTATTCGGCAACACAATTATGAATAAGCGGACAAAATTTAAATTTTGGACCAGTGGGCGGAGTGGGAGTGGCAAACATTTTTTTAGAGCTAGGAAGATAAAATTTGGTACACAGATATTACTCGGCAAGGCGAATATGAATATGCAGACGAAATTTAAATTTTGGATCTGTGGGCGGAGTGGGCGTGACAAAACATATTTTTAGAGCTAGGAAGATAAAATTAGGTAAACAGATATTACTCGGCTAGACGAATATGAATATGCAGACGAAATTTAAATTTTGGATTAGTGGGCGGAGTGGGCGTGGCAAAATATACTTTTAGAGCTAGGGAGATAAAACTTGATACCCAGATAGTACTCGACAACGCGAATTTGAATTTTTAATTATGGACCCAATGGGCTTAGTGGGCGTGCAGAATTTTTTTTAGAGCTAGATAGATACAATTTGATACCAAGATAGTACTGGACAACGCGAATATGAATATGCAGACGAAATTTTATTTTTGGATACAATGGGCATAGTGGGTTTGGCAAAACTTTTTTAAAGCTAGAGAGATAAAATTTAATACCCAGATAGTGCTCGAAAACACGAATATGAATATGCAGACGAAATTTTAGTTTTTGACCCATGGGCACATTGGGCGTGGCAAAACTTTTTTTAACCTAGAGACATAAAATTTGACACCCAGATAGTACTCGACAACTTACTTAACTTAATTTCCCTTTGCACCCCATGAATGAGGTATGGGAAAGCTTCTCGCGTTGTTGTGAATTAACACGCTTTCTATTTTTAGATTCACAACTAACGGCACCTACTTGTTTATCGACGAATGCGAACGTCACTGTTTGAGAAGCTCTTACTAGACACGACGATTGAATCGACGCTTAATACTGCGAAGTTGCTGTCAAACAACATTCGAGGGGAGCCGACAATGAAAGAAAATTTTCTTTATTTTTTTTTTTCTTTTAAGATGACTGGAGCCAGGTTTGAACCTGCGATCTCCCGCATGGTAGTCGCGTCTTCTAACCACTATGCCACGGCCGGTCCCAAAGTACTCGACAACACGAATATAAATATCCAGACGAAATTTGAATTTTGGACCGAATGGGCGGAGTGGGCGTGGCAAATTTTTTTTTAGAGCTAGAGAGATAAAATTTGATACCCAGATAGTACTCGACAACACGAATATAAATATGCAGACGAAATTCTATTTTATGGGCTAGAGAGATAAAATTTGATACACATATAGTACTCGACAACACGAATATGAATATGCAGACGAAGTTTTAATTTTTGACCCAATGGGCACAGTGGGCGTGGCAGAACTTTTTTTAACCTAGAGACATAAAATTTGACACCCAGATAGTACTCGACAACACGAATATAAATATCCAGACGAAATTTGAATTTTGGACCGAATGGGCGGAGTGGGCGTGGCAAATTTTTTTTTAGAGCTAGAGAGTTAAAATTTGATACCCAGATAGTACTCGACAACACGAATATAAATATGCAGACGAAATTCTAATTTTTGACCCAATGGGCGGAGTGGGCGTGGCAAAACTTTTTAAGAGCTAAAGAGATACAATTGATACACAAACAGTACTCGACAACACTATTTCGAATATGCAGACCAAATTTTTATTTGGACCCAATGGGCTTAGAGGGCGTGTAAATACATATTACTTGGCACTACAATCACAAATTCTTTACCCAACAATTTCTAAGTTATATTCAATCGGTGGGCTGAGGGGGCATGCTTAAATCGAACCTTAGTCCTAGAAAAATAGAATTTGAAATTGCAGATGACAATTTTGATATTTTTATCCTAGAGACATGAAATTTGGTGTACAGATAGTACTCGCTCAGCGGGCGGATGGTCATAGTGAGATATAACATTCGACACAATAAAATGTTGTTGATTGGACTGGTTTGGGAGTTAATGGGGTAAGATCAACGCTCAAAATTATCCCATTACGAAAGCAAGCCAAACATATTATTATCGAGTTAAGGAAACGTTGTGTGGCATATGCAAAGCTTTTATAAATGGGAGCTAATTTAAATTGATATTTGTGTATTATATTAAGTTGGTTTTGTAATATTAGTCCATTATGCAATAGCGAAGCATTGCCGGGTCCGATAGTCTTTTTATATAGTTGATATTTGCTGAAGTATTGTGAAATTTTTTTCCTCAGCTGTAGCTTAAATAACAAAGAATTAACATATGTATATAGCGAGAATTTTTACCGGTTTCTATGACTTAGTGGATGTTATGCCAACAAAATGTTTATATGGAACTATTTTATTTTAAAGTTTAACATGACTTTACCACCCATAGGGATGATGTTGTATAAAGTTTGATAAGAGAACAAGTACAGAAATTTCAGTCAGGTAAACTGACTGATAAATACCTTTACACAATGTAAAATATTGCTTAAGTCTTGATTTATTGAAATCAACCGACCTTATCAAAATATTAAATAATATTTTCCTGCTTGTGGGGCGTAAACGGTTCAGACCAGATGTTTAAAGACATGTACTAAAACTGTATTTATAAATTCGCCAACAAATGGAAAAAGTTCAATTTAACCTTTTTAGGGGATTTGGCCATTGCATAGAGTCATCGAAAGGGTATTTTACTGTACCAACTGAGAACTAGGGAAAAAGCCTCTTACTTAATCGAACAAAAATCTTAAAAGAATTATGAAGACAAAATATTAAAAGTGAACTATTTTTGAGGGTTTTTTTTCAGAAATTATTAGAAAAAATATAAATTTTCGCGAAAATTACTAATTTGTATATTAGTAACCAGGAGAAGCAGAACAAAGTGTCCGATTTTTATTCGCAAGTCAGCTTTCAATTCTAAAATCCATATACTTTCACAAAAGATATAAATATAGAACTAGGAATAGTTGACTGGTCGCAATTATTTTTTTTTTTTAAATTTAATTGTTTGCGCTGCTTAAAATATGAAGTTTAGTGTAAGAAATCATGTCCTAATTTTTCAGCTCAATCCGACGGTGCTTAATCGTGCCGACTGGGGCCCAAAGTTCCCTATATTATAAAAACATCTATTTAATCACATCTTTATACCATCACTAGGGTGTTCAAAACCGAAACCGAAAAACCGTAAACCGGTTTATTTATTTAAAACCGTATGCCGGTTTTTGCAGAAGTGCCATTTTCGAATAACCGGTTTAACCGAGTTTTTTCCTTCGGGTACTCGGTCTTTTTTAAATTGCTTTGTTACAACTCTAAAAGAAGTTATTGAAAAAGTAAAAATTTTAAAGATAAATTTGAAATTAATTTATAAAAAAAATTTTTTACATTTTGTAAACGAGAAAGTTTTTAGAAGCATTGTAAAATTTAAAAAATTAAATTTCAAATTAATTTAAAATAAACGTTTTACGTTTCATAAACGAGAATGCTTTTATAAGCTTTGTAAAATTTTAAAATTCAATTACAAACTAATTTGGAAAAAAAAATTTTACACATTATTTAAGTGGTTCAACAAGTCGAAGTAGATCTTGTCAAAGATGATAGTGACGATAATGAATGCGGTGAAATAGTGGAAGTCAAAAAATCATACGAGCTCATCAAAAACGTGTCTTAAATTATCGCAAAATTGTGGAAGCATGTTAATTCATTTAACAAGTCGAGCGAAAATCAAAGAAAATTGCAGAGCTATGTTTTCCAGGAGCACAATAAAGAACTAAGGCTCATTGTCGATGTGAAACACCGGTGGAGCTGCTTATCTGCAATGATTGAACAGTTTCAAGAATTAACCCATGTGTCGACCATGCGCTTACAAGAAGTAACAATTTTGAGAGATTTAAGCTCAGCGCTTCAGCCGTTAGCGCTCGCAATTAAAAGATTATCAAATGATTCAGTGACTCTAATCGACGCTGAAGGAGTATATGCGTAACTGTAACAGCCCAAAAATATGGATTCAGCATATGCTCGGGAGCTGCGAGACAAAATTATAGCAAGATTTAGGGAAAGAAGAATACAAACGTTGAATAGCCTAATTATATATCTTAGCTTCGGAAAATATCCTACAAATATCCTGTGTAAAGTATTCTAAATAGGCGGAAACGATGGAATATGCGAACCAACTTTCTAAAAGACTTTATTCTGAAATTTTCCCAACAACGGCAGTCTAGTAACAGTTCAGATTGTGAGATGAAGGAATCCCCTAATGGTAGTCTTTGCATCGATTTAAACAGGACAATAAATAACATCCAATATCCAGCAGTGAAAACCAATTGCAATGACACAAGACTATATGATGATTTCAACTATTTCGATAGATTTAAAAAAAGGACAGAAAAGCGCAACATCCTTCTAAACGCGCTTTTGTCAATCAATCCTACTTTCACAATTAGTGAGTACGTGTTTTTTGTTCAAGCTTTATAAAAACGAAACAGAAGAATAGGCTCAAAATTTAACACCTAAATTGCATGCTATTTCTTAAATACTTATTTAAAAAAATTGAAAATATTCCAAAAATACTACCTTAAAATTAAAATGAGAGATTCCAAAAATTTATTAAAAAGTAAAAACAGAATATAGCAACACATTTCTTATTTTTTGTAAATAAATCCTTTTTTTTTAAACCAAATTATTTTTTTTTAATTTATTTTTAACTTTTTAGGAAAAAAACGAAAAAAACCCGGTTAAACCGGTTTTCTTTCAAATGCTGTATACGATATCCGAGTTTTCTAAAATAATATCAATAAATCAAATGCGATCGTACCCAAATTCTATTTTTAGTAAATCTATAACAGGATAAAGTTTTAAAGAAAAAAAACGTAAGTCTACCCACGCCCCATCTGGAACCTCCCATACACATTTGGTACCGCCCACTTTAGAAATCGATTAATATTATTAAAAGACATCGCGTCAGTTCTTGCCCAAATTCTGTATTTGATAAAGTTCAAGCAGGATAAAGTTTTGGAGAAAAAATCTGGAAGTCTAGACACTCCCCTTCTGGTACCTCCCATGGAAATGTAAAACTTCGCTCACTTTAGAAATAGTGTAATAATATAAATACACTCGACACGATCGTGCCCAAATTCTAAATTTTTTTATGTCATAATAGGACAAATTTTTTTATGTCATAATAGGACAAAGATTTGGAGAAAAATTTGGAAGTCCAGTTAGAAAGTTTCAGTCGGGCAACCCGAATTACATATCCCTTACCCTCAGTAAAACAACAAATTTTCTATTTTATTGATATTATTACTCGATTTCTAAAGTGGTCGGTGTCCTGTTATAGCTTAACAAAATTCAAAATTTGCGCAAGATTATGTCGAGTGTATTGATATTATTACTCCATTTCTAAAGTGGGCGGTGTGGTACATTTGTATGGGAGGTACCAGAAGGGGCGTGGCTAGACTTCCAGTTTTTTCCTCCGAAACTAAACCCTGCCTAAACTTTTCTAAGTACAGAAATTGGGACCGATCGCTTTAGATCTTTTAATTATATTAATCGATTTCTAAATTGGGCGGTACCAAATTTGTATGGGAGTTATTTGATGGGGCTTGGCCCGACTTCCAATATTTTCTCCAAAACTGTATTCTGCTATAGCTTTACCAAATAAAGAATTTGGATACCATAGCGTAGTATTTATTGACATTTTTACTCCACCTCTAAAGTGGGCGGAAAGGTACATTTGTATGGGAGGTACAAAAAGGGCTAGAGTTCCAATATTTTTTTAAAAATTTCATTCTGTTATATCTTAAATTAATATAGAATTTGGGTATGATCGCGTTGAATTTATTGATATTATTACTCGATTTCTAAAGTGGGCGGAATGATGTATTTGTATGGGAGGTACCAGAAGGGGCGGGGCCATGTAGCCCATTTACAATACCGTAAGTAGTTTTGGGAAAATATTAACTAGTCCAAAATTTCAATACATTTGGTTGCGTCTTTCGAAAGTTATCGTGCGCACCAGCCGGACAGCCAGACAGACATACAGACAAACAGACGGGCATGGCTCAAACGACTTAAAAAGTCATGACTCAAATTTAGTTCGAAGAAACATAGGGTCTTTAGTGCCTCCTTCTATATGTCACACTTTTGGGTCGTATCAACTTCTACCCGTAAGGCTGGTGCGCACGGTAACTTTCGAAAGACGCAACCAAATGTTTTGAAATTTTGCACAAGTTAATATTTCCGCAAAACTACTTACGGTATTGCAAATGGGCTACATACTTCCGCCCCTTTTGGTACTTCCCATACAAATACATCATTCCGTCCACATTAGAAATCGAGTAACAATATGAATACACCCAACGGGACCGCGACCAAATTCTGTATGTAGTTAAGTTATAAAAGGATAAAGTTTTGGAGAAAAATCTGGTAGTCTAGACACGCCCCTTCTGGTACCGCCGATACAATTGTATGACTCCGCCGACTTTAGTTTAATTGTATGTTTTACTGAGGGTTAGGGTATATGTAAGTCGGTTCTTACTGGTTTTGTAAGTACATTGAAATAAATCATATTCTGGCCAAGATAGAAGCTTACTATAATTTGACTTAGGGTTAAATATGGACTATGTCGGCCGAACTCTTCTCGTACGTCCCATACAAAATAACCTTTTTTTTGGAATAATTACTATCCCCACCCCCCCCCCCAGTTTCGATCACCCACCCACCTAGCTCTATAGTGACAAAATTTGTTGTACAGGTAATACTCGAGGTTATAGATGTGAAAATTCAGATAACATTTTTATTTTCAATCTAAGAGAGGAATGGGTTTGGCAAAAGATGTTTGTATGGTAAAACGACAAAATTTGACACACAGATAATACTCCACACTCCACTCCACACAAAAAAAAAACAATTTTCTTTTACACTCCGTTGTTGGGAATTAACTCGCTTTCAATTTTAGATTCACAACGAACGGAACCTACTTGTTTATCGACGAATGTGAACGTTACTGTTTGTGACTGTTTCTCAATTATATATTTTTCTTTATACTTATACTCTTTTCCAACGACAATAAACCTTCCTGGAGTTTGAACTCACTACCTCGCGATTGGTAGTCAGACATGCTTCCATGCTATCTAGCTTATGAAGATGCATTCGAATTGTTTGACTGAAACTAATCATTAACTGTTTTAAGAAAAACACACGAACACCTTCCTCGCTGCCTTCTATAAGGAAGGGAGACGGAATGTGTATACACACGAAAAGTGTATACACACAAGTCATCGAAAACTTGGAATATCCCTTCTTAAAGAAGGCCTGCAGCAGTGGTCTTGAAAGAATGGAGGGAACTTGTGCTCGGGATATTTCAGAAAGGAAGGAGAAAAACTGTTTTCAGGCATATAAAAACAACGTTTTCACGTCGCAGAAGGCCTTGTTGCATGCCTGCTTGAAGAGGCCCTGCTAGTTTCGCCGCTAAGTAGACATGCCGATTATCTTGATACTTATACTGCGAAGTTGCTGTCGACAACATCCGAGGGGGCCGGCATTGAAAGAAAAATGTAGATGACTGAGGGCGGGAAACGAACCCGGGATCTCCCGCATGGCAGTTGCGTGTCCTAACCATCTTGTAGTAAAATGTATAGTACTCAACGCTAAGTATAGATATCGTCGATGTGCTGCAAAAAAGGTCTTAAGTTCACTAATTGTGCTTCTGAGTTAAAGATGATTTAAAGTTAATAACCACATGTGTTTTAAACGAAGAATTAATTGTTTTGATACAATTTATTTATACTTTAAATTGGCATGAGATTTTTTTTAAACGACATAGATTATGTCTTTTAAGACGCTTTTGCATGATTATATCCCTTTCATAAAAAATTGGAAAAAAGTTTAAGTTGCTTACAAAAACCTTTCTAGATTTCAAATTGAGTGGCACTTCAGGCTAACGCAATGTTACTCCAGAAATATAAAATTTTAGCCAATTTTAGACCTTCACCCTTAGGGATGAGGGTATATATCATTTGATACGAAAACCAGTACAGAAATTTCAGTCAGTTAAACTGACTGATAAATACCATCACCCAATATAATATATTGTTTAAGTCTTGAGTTATTGAAAATAATCGATTTGTAATTAAAACCAGTTAGAAAGTTTCAGTCGGGCAACCCGACTTACATTTACCCTTACCCTCAGTAAAACAAATAATTTTCTATTTTATTGATATTATTACTCGATTTCGAAATTGGGCGGAGTGGTACATTTATATGGGAGGTACGTGAAGGGGTGTGTATAGGCTCCAGATTTATTCTCCATAACTTTATCCTGTTATAGCTTTACTAAATACAGAATTTGCGCACGATTGCGTTGGGTGTACTGATATTATTACTACATCCCAAAAGTGGGCGGAAAGTGTCGAGTGTATTGATATTATTACCCTATTTCTAAAGTGGGCGGAGTGGTACATTTGTATGGGAGGTACCAGAAGGGGCGTGTCTAGACTTCCAGATTTTTCTCCAAAACCTTTACCTGCTTAAACTTTACCAAATACAGAATTTGGGCACGATAGCGTTAGGTCTTTTAATAATATTAATCGATTTCTAAAGTGGGCGGTACCAGATGTGTATGGGAGGTACCAGATGGGGCGTGAATAGACTTCCAATTTTTTTCTCTAAAACATTATCTTGTTATAGCTTTACTCAAAATAGAATTTGGGTACGATCACGTTTAATTTATTGATATTATTTCTCCATCTCTATAGTGGGCGGAAAGGTAGATTTGTATGGGAGATACCAGAAGGGGCGTGGCTAGGCTTTCAAAACTTTATCCTGTTATAGCTTTACTAAATACAGATTTTGGGGACGATCCCGTAGGGTGTATTGATATTATTACTCGATTTCTAAAGTGGGCGGAATGATGTATTTGTATGGGAGGTACCAGAAGGGGCGGGGCCATGTAGCCCATTTGCAATACCGTAAGTAGTTTTGAGAAAATAATAACTCGTGCAAAATTTCAAAACATTTGGTTGCGTCTTTCGAAAGTTATCGTGCGAACCAGCCGGACAGCCACCGGACAGACAGACAGACAGACGGACATGGCTCAAACGACTTAAAAAGTCATGAATCGAATTTGGTTCAAAGAAACCTAGGGTCTAAAGTGACTCCTTCTATGTGTTACACTTTTGGGTCGTATCAAATGATATATACCCTCATCCCTACGGGTGATGGTATAACCAGTACAGAAATTTCAGGCAGTTAAACTGACTGATAAATACCATCACCCAATATAATATATTGTTTAAGTCTTGAGTTATTGAAAATAATCGATTTGTAATTAAAACCAGTTAGAAAGTTTCAGTCGGGCAACCCGACTTACATTTACCCTTACCCTCAGTAAAACAAACAATTTTCTATTTTATTGATATTATTACTCGATTTCGAAATTGGGCGGAGTGGTACATTTATATGGGAGGTACGTGAAGGGGTGTGTTTAGGCTCCAGATTTATTCTCCATAACTTTATCCTGTAATAGCTTTACTAAATACAGAATTTGCGCACGATTGCGTTGGGTGTACTGATATTATTACTACATCCCAAAAGTGGGCGGAAAGGTACATTTGTATGGGAGGTACCATAAGGGGCGTGTCTAGACTTCCAATTTTTTCTCCAAAACTTTGTCCTGTTATAATATAACAAAATACAGAATTTGGGCACGATCGTGTCGAGTGTATTGATATTATTACCCTATTTCTAAAGTGGGCGGAGTGGTACATTTGTATGGGAGGTACCAGAAGGGGCGTGTCTAAACTTCCAGATTTTTTCTCCAAATCTTTATCCTGCTTAAACTTTACCAAATACAGAATTTGGGCACGATCGCGTTAGGTCTTTTAATAATATTAATCGATTTCTAAAGTGGGCGGTACCAGATGTGTATGGGAGGTACCAGATGGGGCGTGAATAGACTTCCAATTTTTTTCTCTAAAACTTTATCTTGTTATAGCTTTACTCAAAATAGAATTTGGGTACGATCACGTTTAATTTATTGATATTATTTCTCCATCTCTATAGTGGGCGGAAAGGTAGATTTGTATGGGAGGTACCAGAAGGGGCGTGGCTAGGCTTTCAAAAATTTTTCCAAAACTTTATCCTGTTATAGCTTTACTAAATACAGAATTTGGGGACGATCCCCTAGGGTGTATTGATATTATTACTCGATTTCTAAAGTGGGCGGAATGATGTATTTGTATGGGAGGTACCAGAAGGGGCGGGGCCATGTAGCCCATTTGCAATACCGTAAGTAGTTTTGAGAAAATAATAACTCGTGCAAAATTTCAAAACATTTGGTTGCGTCTTTCGAAAGTTATCGTGCGAACCAGCCGGACAGCCACCCGACAGACAGACAGACAGACAGACAGACAGACAGACGGACGGACATGGCTCAAACGACTTAAAAAGTCATGAATCGAATTTGGTTCAAAGAAACCTAGGGTCTAAAGTGACTCCTTCTATGTGTTACACTTTTGGGTCGTATCAAATGATATATACCTTCATCCCTACGGGTGATGGTATAAAAAGTGTAACGCATTAAAGGAGACGAGTAAGACCCCGAGTATCTTTAGACCAAATTCGTTTCAGGACTTTTTAAGAAAGAGCTATGTCTGTCTGTTTGGCTGGCTGAAATAATGGTATAGCAAATGGGCAGAATAGCCCCACCCCTAGTGAAAATTGGTCGGTTAATTTATTTTGTAACAGAAGGCAAAACCTCAAAAAGCCTAACTATTTGACACACCCCTTCTGGTACCTCCCATACAAATGACATAAATTTTCTGTAAGTACACTGAATTTAGTCAAATTTTTCGTAAGTTGTACGGTTATGAAAATTTGAATTATGAATGAATAGGGACTATATCAGTTAACCCCTTCCCATCCAAACAAAATTACCAATTTTTGGAATATTTCTCTTATAACTTCCAAACGTACACTTGGGGGGTAATGAAAATTAGTATGTTAATTTATATTGTAATAGGAGGCAAACCCCATAGAAAACCTAACTATTTGTCACACTCATTCTGCTAACTCCCAAGACTTAAACAATATCTTATATATAGTGATGGTATTTATCAGTCAGTTTACCTGACTGAAACTTCTGTACTGGTTTTGGTAATACTTATGATAGAAATCTCCATATATTCAACACTTACCACATTAACTTCTCATCATCCGAGCGTACACATATTTTGGTATCTTCTGAAATTTACAATAAATTTTCGGTATAAATTTGTAAATCGTCAAAATTTTGGTCACCAATCAACCTACCTTTTTTATTTAAAAACCTCAACAGTCCATCGGTAACTTGCAACGAGTTTTTATGATTGTCCGTTTCTGCGACATGCTGTTCATTGAGTTGTTTCAACTTTGTATCGATATTTTGTAAAATCGTGAGATTGCTATTAAGTTCACCCAGAATTTTCGTATAGACGCCCCAACAAACGTTGAAGCCATCAACTTGTACCACAGCACTATCAATACCTTGAATTCCACCTTTTGTAGCAGCTGTAGCACCTGTTGACGTTGAAGTCTGAGCATTTAATTTTGTTAAAATATTTTCCTGTAACTTGGTGACTTTTTGAAATTCATTTAAGAATTCTGATTTTTCATTGCCCGAAAGCAGGTCCGATTGTTGGGGTGCACAATTTTTGGCTGACGTAGATTCGATTAGGCTCTTCAACTCGTTTTGATTAACCACTTGTTGTTCCATAAGGCGCTCTTCAAGCTCTTGCAATTTTTCTTGTAGTCCATGAAATTTCTCCTCCATTTTCTCATAGTTTTGCATCTGTTTGTCGAAATGTTGATCCATTGTTTCAACGCGTAATCTCAGATTTCCATTTGTTGACTTGAGAATATCGATCTGATAGGCGACATTGCCGCACATAGATTGATCGTCAGCATTTTGGACGTAGGAGCTCTATGGTGGGGAGTTAATACGCCATGAGAATTTATAGAAAGAAAAGGTTTCTCTGTAATTATAGTTACTTGACCATAACCTAAGGCTATGCCTATGCTAAGCAGAATAAAATAGGACAAATGTAATATTTGCATTGTGTTTTGATTACGTATTCAATTGCTTTTAATGTTTAATTGAAAACGTTGTGTGTTCTTCACTTGTTTGATATTTTGAATTGACTAAAGTATAATTTGTATTTACTGTTGCTTTAAGTAGCTGCAACGATCTTGCAAATAATCTCAGAAAGCTTTTTCACTGAGATAAACATTGTATTGCATGTGCGAGAGCAAAAAAACACCGAGGGAGAGAGCCAGAGAGCTATTAGAATTCTTCGTTATGTTCTTCTCCCTATGGTACTGGGGAATCCCATCTAAATCCAGTTTGATTAAATTATGATGATCATTGTTATTTGAAATTATTTAAAAATTAAACAATCAATTCACGACTAGAGAAATTGTGTGAACACTAAATATGATGAGCCAAAAATAAATGATTAGATGAAAAGTGTATGAGAAAAAAATTCTAAAGTTTAATTAACCAAATAATTGCGACTTGAAGTTTAACAATATTTCGACGAAAACAAAATCATAGGTAAAGCTGCATAAGAAGCCTAACTCCTGTTTATACAGTTGAAACAATATTTTCCATAAAGCTATAAAGACGGAGCTTGCTGCATCTTTAGGTGTGATATATTAAACAGAATGTTCGTGGTTAATGTCTGATAAAGGGACTCTTCAGCTTGAGGTGGTAGAAAACCTTGTCTGCTAAATGAAGATGATATAACATTATTGATATCATGGGTCGAAGCAAAACCACAAATATCTCAGAAAGAATTAAAGAAGAAGAGTATAGATTGAATTGGATAAATGGGTTTCAATACCAACAATTGCAAGTGCGATGCATTCCCTGCCAGCTGTCAACATAATCCATTTCACACAACTCTTGTAAAATACATTCTATTAGCCATAATAGAGATAGATCTTGAACCGAACGATGAAAACACGTTCATTATTTACACGTATAGATCAACAATACAAACAAGAGCAAAACATACACGGGAGGTACACCGGGTTGGCATATGTTGCCAAAAATAATTCTATGCAATTTTGTCCGATGGACAAAGCATAGACAAGAGCTTGGGCGGATTATGTTGACGTTTGGTCTTCGTTGATACCATTTTCGCACTGTTGTGTTTGGCTTCACGATGAGAAGGGTGCTGATGAGATAGTTTGGCAACTATCGAAATAGCTATCCGCCCTGTCAGCTGTCAACATAATCGATTTCCTAGATTATTCTATTACCAATAATAGAGATGGATCTTGAACCGAACGATGAAAACACATTCATTCAACAACCGTATGCTATGAACAACGTACATATATAACCAGTAAGAAAGCTTCAGTCGGGCAACCCGACTTACATATACCCTCACCCTCAGTAATACAACATATTTTCTATTATATTGATATTATAACTCGATTTCTAAAGTGGGCGGTACAAGATGTGTATAGGAGGTACCAGATGGGGCGTGGCTAGACTTCCAGTTTTTTTTCAAAAACTGTATCCTGCTATAGCTTTACTAAAATAAAGAGTTTGGGTACAATCGCCTTGGATTTATTGATATTACTACTCCTAAATCTCTAAAGTGGGCGGAAAAGGACATTTGTATGGAAGGTACCAGAAGGGACGTGGCTAGACTTCCAATATTTTTTCCAAAACTTTATCCTGTTATAACTTAACAAAATACATAATTTGGGCACGATCGTGTCGAGTGCATTGATATCATAACTCCATCTTTAAAGTGAGCGGAAAGGTACATTTGTATGGGAGGTATCAGAAGTGAGTGGCTAGGATTGTAATTTTTTTTTCGAAAACTTTATGCTGTTATAGCTTTACTAAATACAGAATTAGGGTACGATCACGTTGGGTATATTGGTATTATTACCCGATTTCTAAAGTGGGCGGAATGTTGTATTTGTATGGGAGGTACCAGAAGGGGCGGGGTCATGTAGCCTATTTGCAATACCGGGTTGGCATATGTTGCCAAAAATAATTCTATGCAATTTTGTCCGATGGACAAAGCATAGACAAGAGCTTGGGCGGATTATGTTGACGTTTGGTCTTCGTTGATACCATTTTCGCACTGTTGTGTTTGGCTTCACGATGAGAAGGGTGCTGATGAGATAGTTTGGCAACTATCGAAATAGCTATCCGCCCTGTCAGCTGTCAACATAATCGATTTCCTAGATTATTCTATTACCAATAATAGAGATGGATCTTGAACCGAACGATGAAAACACATTCATTCAACAACCGTATGCTATGAACAACGTACATATATAACCAGTAAGAAAGCTTCAGTCGGGCAACCCGACTTACATATACCCTCACCCTCAGTAATACAACATATTTTCTATTATATTGATATTATAACTCGATTTCTAAAGTGGGCGGTACAAGATGTGTATAGGAGGTACCAGATGGGGCGTGGCTAGACTTCCAGTTTTTTTTCAAAAACTGTATCCTGCTATAGCTTTACTAAAATAAAGAGTTTGGGTACAATCGCCTTGGATTTATTGATATTACTACTCCTAAATCTCTAAAGTGGGCGGAAAAGGACATTTGTATGGAAGGTACCAGAAGGGACGTGGCTAGACTTCCAATATTTTTTCCAAAACTTTATCCTGTTATAACTTAACAAAATACATAATTTGGGCACGATCGTGTCGAGTGCATTGATATCATAACTCCATCTTTAAAGTGAGCGGAAAGGTACATTTGTATGGGAGGTATCAGAAGTGAGTGGCTAGGATTGTAATTTTTTTTTCGAAAACTTTATGCTGTTATAGCTTTACTAAATACAGAATTAGGGTACGATCACGTTGGGTATATTGGTATTATTACCCGATTTCTAAAGTGGGCGGAATGTTGTATTTGTATGGGAGGTACCAGAAGGGGCGGGGTCATGTAGCCTATTTGCAATACCGTAAGTAGTTTTGGGGAAATATTAACCCGTAAAAAATTTCAAAACATTTGGTTTCGTCTCTGGAAAGTTATAGTGCGTACCAGCAGGACAGCCAGACAGACGGATATGGCTCAAACGATTTCAAAAAGTTCTATTTGTTACACTTTTTGGTCGTATCAAATGATATATACCCTCCTACCCGTAGGGTGAGGGTATAAAAATGTTTATATGTTATGTAATTATTGGTGAATAAATGGCATTCCAAAAATTAAGTATTTTTCATATTGTTTAATGGCAGCAACATCATTTGCGCTCCGTAGATAATTCGTCACACCAAGCTTAGTTAACAGCTCTTCCAGCCGGTCCATCCATCGCCCCCCTCCTGCGCCGCCCATCTAGTTTATTGCCGAAGACCTTTCGAGCCGGAGCGTTTTTCTCCATTCGTACAATGTGTCCAAGCCAGCGCATTCGGTCTATTTGAACGCGCTTGACTACGTCGATGTCGTTGTACAGCTCATACAGCTCATAATTCATTCGACGACGGTACTCGCCGTTAACGATGATGGGTCTGAATATTTTGCGTAGTATTTATCTCTCGACGACTCTCAGAATAGATTGATCCACTTATGTAATTACCCAGGATTCTGCGCTGAAGAGCAAGACAGGCAGGATCAGTGACTGGTAGAGTTGGATCTTCGTTCGTCGAGAGATTGCTTTATTATTTAAACGCTTGTCCGGCACATAGTAGCAGCGGTTTGCGATCAATGTTCGTCTTTTTATTTCCAGGCCGAAATTATTATTTATGTTTATGGCGGAGCCAATGTAGACAAAATCATCCACCACTTCAAAGTTATAGTTGTCGTGAACACGCAGCATCCCAGACGAGTCGACTCTTTGTGCGTTAAAACAAATAACTTGGTTTTGTCCTCATTTATCACCAGGCCCACTTCCGCCGACTGCTTTTAAATGCTCGAAAAAGCCGAAGTAACATCCCACAATCCATGGCCAATGATATCTATATCATCGGCATACGCGAGCCTTTTGTTGAAAATTACATACATTTGTACATACAATTTTTTCTGATGATCTCATGTTTCTAATTCGCTATATAGTGTCTCTTTTAACAGCCTTTTAAACATTAACGGCCATATTAATAAAAAATTTCTAAAGTAGGTATGAAGCGTTCTCTAGCTAAAGTATTCTTTAGCTCTAACAAACCTTTAATAAGAAATTGTATTCATAAACGTTTTTTATCAGTACTTAAGCTTTATGTGTTCAGGTGGCAACGCCGACTGCTATTGGTCGTTAATGATGTACAAAAACAGCTTTATAATGGGATACAAAAGCTTTATAATCGGATACCAAATATGTATTTGCACTTAAAATAACTATAAACATTATTGTAGCTCAATTTTTCATTGACTACGATTCTCATGATGATAAGGAAGACATTAACATAAAAATTATATTAAAAAATTTGATTTTATTTTTCTCATGTTAAAATTATAATAAAATTTCCTACACAATGAATGCATGCAACAACTCTTTTCAATAGGAAAAATGCCGAAAATTGCTTAAAAATGGTTTATAAACCTCTCAAAAGTTTTTATGAATCAGGCCGTAAGACTCTTTTACACCTTCATAAAATTATATTTACTCAGAAACCGATATACCTCTTTCAAAAACTGCAATTTGCTAGATCCAACAGGGGTAAGAAGCTCATTCCATTAATTCACCGTAATCTTGTGTCTGATTGGCAATTCTTTATTCGTTCAATTCGTCTTTGGAATGCACTCCCACACAGCCTCCAAACTACCAGTAACGCTAATAAATTAAAAAAACATATCACTGATTTATATAAAACCCATGATAATAATAATTGAATGCTTTTTTATAAAAATTAACTTGTGTAATAGTTTCCTCTCTCCTTTCCCTCCTTATATTGTTAAAACGATTTTATATCTATATTTATCATTTTTCTTTTCATTTTACTTATTTATTTAGTTTAAAACACTTTTTTGTTACAAAACATTTTGTTAACGTCTATAATTCCTGTACTGTAATTATAAGAAATTTTCTTGTTGTACAGGATATAAAATAATAAACAAATACTAACAAATATACATTCTGAATTTCAGTTAAATTGGTTAATCCATTTAAATTTTCGATATAAATACCCCTAGCGCAATCTACCGGGTCCATTTATACATAAATCTGACAAATCGGTCCAGCCCACCCACAGTGGTTGTCGTTTCCTACAAAAAGCGGCAAAAAATAGAAAATAGAAGTAGTTTTCATAGGTGAATAATATTTGCCACATCTCGCAGTCTCTTTTAGTGACACAAATTTCTAAAATTTGGTTAAAATCTGTGATAGGATTCAAGGACCTCTCTTAGATCCTGAAAATTTAAATTTCATAGTAGGCACACTCAAATCCTCATATCCATTGATTCCATCAATCTATGACTAAATCTAAAATTTGGTCAATGTCGGACAAAGGATTCAAGGGCCTCCCTTAGATCCCGAAAATTTAAATATCATAGGAGGCATGCCAAAGTTGGCATATCAATTGATTTCATCAATTTATGACTAAATCTACAGTTTGGTCAATGTCGGACAATAGAGTCAAGGACCTCTCTTAGATCCAGCAAATTTAAATTTCATAGTAGGCATACCAAAGTTGGCATATCCTTTGATTCCATCAATCTATGATTAAATCTAAAATTTGGTCAATGTCGGACAAAGGCTTCAAGGACCTCTCTTAGATCCTGAAAATTTAAATTTCATAGTTGGCATACCAAAGTCGCTTTATTCATTGATTTCATCAATTTATGACTAAATCTAAAATTTGGTCAATGTCGGACAAAGGATTCAAGGGCCTTAGGTCCTGAAAATTTACATTTCATAGGAGGCATGCCAAAGTTGGCATATCCATTGATTTCATCAATATATGACTAAATCTACAGTTTGGTCAATGTCGGACAATAGAGTCAAGGACCTCTCTTAGATCCTGAAAATTTAAATTTCATAGTAGGCATACTAAAGTTGGCATATCCATTGATTCCATCAATCCATGATTAAATCTAAAATTTGGTCAATGTCGGACAAAGGATTCAAGGACCTCTCTTAGATCCAGAATATTTAAATTTCATAGTTGGCATACCAAAGTTGGCATTTCCATTGATTTCATCAATCTATGACTAAAATCTACAGTTTGGTCAATGTCGGACAAAGGATTCAAGGACCTCTCTTAGATCCAGAATATTTAAATTTCATAGTTGGCATACCAAAGTTGGCATTTCCATTGATTTCATCAATCTATGACTAAAATCTACAGTTTGGTCAATGTCGGACAAAGGATTCAAGGACCTCTCTTAGATCCTAAACATCTAAATTTCATAGTAGGCATACCAAAGTTGGCATATCCATTGATTCCATCAATCTATGACTAAATCTAAAATTTGGTCAATGTCGAACAAAGGATTCAAAGAACTCTCTTATATCCTGAATATTTAAATTTCATAGTAGGCATGCCAAAGTTGGCATATCTATTGATTTCATCAATTTATGACTAAATCTACAGTTTGGTCATTGTTGGACAAAGGATTCAAGGACTTCTCTTAGAGTACACAATCAAAAAAATTACACCGAGAACGGTGAGGCCGCTTTGTTCTATTGAAGATAACTCAACTATACGCAAATTTCCGCAGCTGAATCTGTAAATATTGGTAAATATTTTACAACAAATTTAGTTGTCAACTTCGATCGACTTCCCAACTAAAACTCAAAGTGAAATTTAAGTCTACACACGAGTTAGTACTGAAATGGGCACATATAATAAATTAATTTAATAAAATAGACACAGAATGCAGAGAAGTTTTTAATTCTTTTTAAGTAATAAAAACAAATAAAAAAAAAAAATAAAATAAAATAAAATAAAATAAAATAAAATAAAATAAAATAAAATAAAATAAAATAAAATAAAATAAAATAAAATAAAATAAAATAAAATAAAATAAAATAAAATAAAATAAAATAAAATAAAATAAAATAAAATAAAATAAAATAAAATAAAATAAAATAAAATAAAATAAAATAAAATAAAATAAAATAAAATAAAATAAAATAAAATAAAATAAAATAAAATAAAATAAAATAAAATAAAATAAAATAAAATAAAATAAAATAAAATAAAATAAAATAAAATAAAATAAAATAAAATAAAATAAAATAAAATAAAATAAAATAAAATAAAATAAAATAAAATAAAATAAAATAAAATAAAATAAAATAAAATAAAATAAAATAAAATAAAATAAAATAAAATAAAATAAAATAAAATAAAATAAAATAAAATAAAATAAAATAAAATAAAATAAAATAAAATAAAATAAAATAAAATAAAATAAAATAAAATAAAATAAAATAAAATAAAATAAAATAAAATAAAATAAAATAAAATAAAATAAAATAAAATAAAATAAAATAAAATAAAATAAAATAAAATAAAATAAAATAAAATAAAATAAAATAAAATAAAATAAAATAAAATAAAATAAAATAAAATAAAATAAAATAAAATAAAATAAAATAAAATAAAATAAAATAAAATAAAATAAAATAAAATAAAATAAAATAAAATAAAATAAAATAAAATAAAATAAAATAAAATAAAATAAAATAAAATAAAATAAAATAAAATAAAATAAAATAAAATAAAATAAAATAAAATAAAATAAAATAAAATAAAATAAAATAAAATAAAATAAAATAAAATAAAATAAAATAAAATAAAATAAAATAAAATAAAATAAAATAAAATAAAATAAAATAAAATAAAATAAAATAAAATAAAATAAAATAAAATAAAATAAAATAAAATAAAATAAACCCGTGTGGTTGGGTTATCCATCGGGCGCGTCACAGGTGGTGGATAGTGAAAGCCACGGCTATCTTCCGTGGTGAAGCGGGTCATAGCTTCGGTAAAAGCCCGCTCGCGAACCAACCTAGTTCCAGTTGCCGATCGGGGAATAAAAACCTGAGAAGCACGCAGAACGCCTCCTACCCTAGGACTTCCCAGTGTAGGAACTGGATACCGGCCTAAATGAGAGGTTAATGTTACGGTCATGTCTCTGGCATTGGCCTCAATTTTGGGAAGGTGAAAAGTGCGTTTCTGCGGGAGAGAAAGAGACTCTCTTTAAACAAAACCCCCCAATCCAAGGTGGGCTGCATAGGCCGAGGGATGTATGGCTATAGGGGTTACATATTAGTCGTTACTATGTCAAACTCAGGTGAGGGCGCACACCTGTTTCAATCCAATGCCTTCTTGCGCTAAAGGGCTCTGGCGTAAGTGACCGTTTTTGTCCCTCTTCATCTCATTAGGTCCCGACGGCTTCTACGGCGGCCTAAGGACCGAACCATAAACATGAACTCAAATACACAAACTAAACAAACAAAACCACAACAAACAACAACTTCGGAGAAGTCTGGTAACGGACCCTCCACCCCAACTCCCTCGAAAAGAGGCAGACCTCTCGGCTCGACTAAATTGTCACAAGAAGCCAAGAGGCACAATACTAGTACCCTATCTTCCTTCTTCAGGAAGAACGCGGCAGAAGAAGCCCCCCCTAATGGGGATACGGCAGCATCTACTTCGGGGACCAGCAAGCCGACGCCGGGCAATGCCTCCCCACCTCGCGCTGGCAAGCCAGCTAAACGGGTACGACCTCATGATCGACGCTACCGTGACCGTCGAAGGGCCAACTACATCCTTTCAACTGTTGGCAAAATCCCTGAGGTTCAAAGATCCACGGAGCAAAACCAATTGGTTCAAAAGGCCAAAAACCAACTGAACCAATCTCAGACCCCACAAGGGACTGCTAACATAAAACGTCAGCGATCCGCTGATGAGCCTGGCATTGCCAGTTCACATAAAAGATCAAAGATCCAAGAAAGAGTCCGGTACAGCGACATAGCCAGGAACAGTCTCACACGCGCCGTCGTAGACAACTCACATCCCAGCGGTAGCATCTCGTTTGATAACTGGAGGAAAGCTAACGCTAAGCTGCTTGTTGCGTACGCTAGTGTAATAAGGGACAATCCTGGCACTCCAGCAAGATGTACTGACGCAGGCTGGCATCTGAACAGAGTAAAGCGCATGGCATTCCACGACCAACGCTCGTTAGAGTTATTCGAAAAGGCTCTAACGGTCATTGGCGAAGTATGGCCAGGGGCTAAACTCTGTCTGGTAGAGCAGTGCGATATCCCCAACAGGCCTAGAGGTCGTATAAAAATCCCAGATATAATGGCTAGTAACCGAAAGGCAATACTTGAGCTTCTGCAAATTTCCAACCCCAGCCTCGATGTGGAAAACTGGAAAATCTTGAAGGTATCGGAATCACGGGACACCTTCGTTCACGTCACCCTCCTCATCACCGATGAAAGCAGTGACCTAATAAAGGAAATGAACAACCTAATATTCTGCGGCTTCACCGAAACAATGATGTGGATATATAAAACAAAACATGCCACACAGACTGTAACCGCAGACGTGCCACCCACAGCTACAGCACCATCTGTCGCTCTGACACCAATAACTGCAACTCCCGCAGCTACATCAACAACTGCAACTCCCGCAGCTACAGCACCATCCGTCGCTCCGACACCAATAACCGCAGCTCCCGCTGAGGACAACCTCGCAGCGCCAAGCAACAATCCGGCAGATGAAGAGCACTGCTCAGATGCTAAATCCATGGCATCTACCATGGTCAGCTTAGGAGGGCTTTTCCAGGAGGCCGATGAGGATGACCTACTGATGAGCGATGACGACGACGCCAACAACACCGTCATTGAGCATTCTTCGGGTGGTACAGATAAACCTCCACCACTCTAAGAGTGCTTCAGCAGCACTTCAGGTACGTCTCTCCGAGCTCCAGGAGGACGTACTTCTCATCCAGGAGCCCTGGATAAATCAAAACAGAGTCTGTGGATTAAACCACAAAAATTATAGACTCTACCAAGGTAAGGTAAATGCTAAAATACGAGCGTGCATCCTAGTACGGAAACAGCTTGACGCATTCCTGCTAAATACTTTCGGTAACGAAGATCTTACAATTATAGGTTTAGAAATGAAACAATCAACCCTATGGATAGCTTCGGCATATCTTCCTTACGAAGACCAAAACCCCCCATCAGAGGAACTGAAGAAAGCAGTACTAACGGCGGAACACAACAAGACCACCCTCATTGTCGGAATGGATGCAAACGCACACCACACGCTGTGGGGAGGTAAAACGATCAACAAACGAGGTGAGTTACTCTTTGATTATATTCTAAGTAGGAACTTAGTAGTGCATAACCAGGGAGATACGCCCACCTTTATTAACTCGATCACTGAGCAGGTCATAGACCTGACAATTTCTAATGCCAAAAACGACTTGATATCAAACTGGCGGGTGGAGGATGTTCACTCCTTCTCCGACCACCAATACATTTCCTTTGAAATATCTGCTCAAATAACGAAGCCGATAGTAACCTTCAACAAGAGACGGATGAAATGGGACGTCTACAGGGAACACCTTGCAAGACTCCTACCGAATACAACTGATCTCACCATTGACAGCCCACAAAAGTTGGACAGCATGGTAGGTAAAGTTACAAAAGCCTTGGCCTTATGCACCAGTAAATCCTGCCCAAGACGAAAAGATGGGAAAAAGCAGAAGCCTCCATGGTGGAACGACGATATCTCTAGATCCCGTGCTTCCACCAGAAAATCCTTCAACAAGGCCAAGAGAACAGGCCAATGGGAGGAGTACAAGGAGAATCTAAGACTCTTCAAGAAACTACTAAAGAAGGCGAAAAGATCTTCATGGAGGACATACACCAACGATGTCGAAAAAACCGCAGAGGTAAGTAGACTTAGGAAAGTATTATCCTCGACAACCAGCGCCCCGGCATACATAATGAAAAATGATGGTACCTGGACTGAATCCTCAAAGGAAACCTTGGAAATCCTATCGGATACCCACTTCCCCAGGGGAGAGTCCAACTCCATAACCGTCGCACCTACCGACTTATGCGATAGAATACCGGTAATTGAAAGGAACATGATCAAAGACGCCATCAACGACTTTGATCCCTACAAATCACCCGGTCCGGACGACATCATACCCGCCGAACTTCAACAGTCACTGGAGATACTATTGCCATGGCTGGAGGCTATTTTTAACGGCTGTGTGAAATTATCCTACCTACCAATACGATGGAGAACGGCAAAGGTGGTCTTCATCCCAAAGGCGGGAAAGCCATCACACACCAAAGCGAAGGACTTCAGACCTATAAGTCTTACTTCATTCCTTTTGAAAACCCTTGAGCGAATCATGGACGACATCATCAAAAATTCAATTGGCCCGGATCTCCTTTCGAATGCTCAGCATGCTTACACAAAGGGGAAATCGACAGAATCCGCACTCCATGCACTATTGTATCCCATAGAGAAATCGCTAGACAAGAAAGAATTTTCTCTGGTTGCCTTTATGGACATAGAGGGAGCTTTCAACAACATCGAACCCCTCTGCACCATGACAGAGCTCAACAGCCTAAATATCAACTCACATATTAGCAAGCTGATTCGCAACATGCTATTAAAGAGAACTATCACCTCAAAGCTGGGAAATCACACCCTCACTAGAAGAGTGACTAGAGGCACCCCTCAAGGAGGAGTATTATCGCCGCTATTATGGAATTTTGCCGTCAACGACGTTCTCAAACGGTTGGAGTCGGAAGGATGTACAGTAGTAGCGTATGCAGACGATATAGCACTCTGCGTCTCTGGGGGAAGTTTATCTTGTCTCGAACAAAGGATGCAGGACTATATCAACATCCTGGCAAACTGGTGTGCCAGTAGAGGGCT
The DNA here is from genome assembly GCA_964034835.1 of Muscina levida. Classification (NCBI taxonomy): domain Eukaryota; kingdom Metazoa; phylum Arthropoda; class Insecta; order Diptera; family Muscidae; genus Muscina; species Muscina levida. The sequence continues at coordinate 58,712 of CAXIUB010000170.1, read as the reverse complement.
CAATGCGAACCCGGACAAAACAGAACTGGTACTTTTCAGTCGGAAACAGAAATCGCCCGCTACATCCAACATCTATCTGGGCAACAAACAACTCAACTTCTCCGATACGGCGAACTACCTGGGTCTTATATTAGACAGGAAGCTTAATTGGAGACAGAACATTGAAAGCAGATCCAACAAAGCACTCATAGCTTTATATACATGTCGTAAAGCTATCGGGAAAACATGGGGATTTAAACCCAAGGTAACACTCTGGATTTACAATGCTATAGTGAAGCCAATACTACAATATGGCTCTATAGTTTGGTGGTACGCGCTCGACAAGAAGAGCAAATTCAAACAATTGGATCGTGTTCAACGGTCCTCTTGTCTCCTGATAACCGGATGTATGAGATCGACCCCCTCTAAGGCTCTCTACACGATACTCAATCTACTACCACCTGATCTGAGCTGCAAATGCTCCGCTCTCAAATCGGCTATTCGACTAAACGAGATTGATCATTGGGATCGTTCCATCGGACATTCAAAGATCCTGAACCATATCAACATCTCACTCGAAACTGACTACGTGCTAAACACACGGAAATCAAACGTTCTATACGAAACTAGAACGCCCTCCAGAAAGGAGTGGGCAGAGAACGAGAACGCAATGTATGGACCAATAAACATATTTACCGATGGGTCCAAACTGGATGACAAGGTCGGCTACGGTATCTACTCCGCGGATCTGGGCCTAAATATAAGATCAAGAATTCCAGATTTCTGCAGCGTTTTCCAAGCGGAAATACTTGCTATTAAACGAGCCGCGGACGTGATCAACGTGAGGAAGATATCACAGGAGGATATTCTCCTGTTCACGGATAGTCTAGCGGCGGTAAACTCGTTGAAGTCCTGTGACATCAAATCGAAAGTGGTCAGTGCCTGCCGGAAATCTCTTAACGAGATATCCAGGAACAACAGAGTTCTGGTTACGTGGATTCCCGGACACAGCGGAATCGAGGGCAACTGTAGAGCGGATGAAGAGGCCAGACAGGGCTCAGCCCTGCTGGAAAGCGACGTTGAACACGTAGCACTTCGCCCTATATCCACCTGTAAAAGTACCATTGAAAATCTAACGTTTAGAATTGCAAACGACAGATGGAAGAATGAAGAAACCTGTAGAAAGGCCAAAATGACTTGGCCAGAATACAACGCGAAACGTGCATCGTACCTGGTAAGTCTTGAGAGGGACCAGATAAGGAAGATTATTGCCTTCCTGACGGGACATGGACCCATAGGCAAGCATGCGAGAAGAATGGGATTCGCAACGAAAAGCGAATGCTACTACTGCGGAAACAGTAGCAGTGAACCATCCACCGACCACATTATTTGTGATTGCCCAGCGCTATACAGAAGGAGACTGGAAACCCTGGGGAAACCCTTCTTAAATGGTGTAGAAGAACTTGCATCGTTGGACATCGGAAGGATTAACAACTTTTGTAAAATTATCAACTGGACGGATTGGATCGAAACTCCGGATTCCCAATCGACAACTGGCAACGCGATCAGTCAGCACACGCGCTGATAGCATAGGTTGAAGGGATGGCACAAATGCCCAACGGGTGTCACAATGGGTCCATAGGGACCTAAGTGTTCTCCTTTGAAGAAGGAGATGCCTGCATACCAACCAACCAAAATAAAATAAAATAAAATAAAATAAAATAAAATAAAATAAAATAAAATAAAATAAAATAAAATAAAATAAAATAAAATAAAATAAAATAAAATAAAATAAAATAAAATAAAATAAAATAAAATAAAATAAAATAAAATAAAATAAAATAAAATAAAATAAAATAAAATAAAATAAAATAAAATAAAATAAAATAAAATAAAATAAAATAAAATAAAATAAAATAAAATAAAATAAAATAAAATAAAATAAAATAAAATAAAATAAAATAAAATAAAATAAAATAAAATAAAATAAAATAAAATAAAATAAAATAAAATAAAATAAAATAAAATAAAATAAAATAAAATAAAATAAAATAAAATAAAATAAAATAAAATAAAATAAAATAAAATAAAATAAAATAAAATAAAATAAAATAAAATAAAATAAAATAAAATAAAATAAAATAAAATAAAATAAAATAAAATAAAATAAAATAAAATAAAATAAAATAAAATAAAATAAAATAAAATAAAATAAAATAAAATAAAATAAAATAAAATAAAATAAAATAAAATAAAATAAAATAAAATAAAATAAAATAAAATAAAATAAAATAAAATAAAATAAAATAAAATAAAATAAAATAAAATAAAATAAAATAAAATAAAATAAAATAAAATAAAATAAAATAAAATAAAATAAAATAAAATAAAATAAAATAAAATAAAATAAAATAAAATAAAATAAAATAAAATAAAATAAAATAAAATAAAATTTATTTGATAGAGCAAAATCTATTGTGAAATAGTGTTGCCACAGTATTACCCAGAATTTTGACTTAATTATTATATTTTTGGCCAATGGGGACGACCACTGTGCAGCCGTTCTCAAGTGATGGGTTTACATACGTGGACCATTTTTTTTATGTATATATATATTATTAAATAATTCTTCTTTCTTTGAACAATACCTCCCTTATGTCGACTATATAATTATTAATTATCTTTAAGTATTCCGCCTTTAATTTTTCACATCATTCGCCTAGTGCTTAATATGTATTCATCATCACACTTGCGTGTGTGCTAAATCACTTAATATTCCTCTCAAACACAATTTCATTTCTGTGTTCAAAGGCAAAAGGATCATATTTGTGTGCGACGCTGTGTTTGTGTTGACATTTCCTAGCGTTAGCTTTGGTTAAACAAGAACAATTATAGTCGTAATTGTTTGTATGCATCACGTCGTATCAGCAGCAGTGGTATGGAATGTGTCCAAGTTTGCTAGAACTAGAGCAATATTTTTGCATTGTTGCCCGACTATCATCTTCCATTGTGTGTAAACACGTACATTACGAACAAATTCCTTTTTTATGTACCTTAACATAGATTCCAGAATCTTCGATTTTCTTTTCGATATTGCGGTTATTAGGTCAATATTGAGTTATTAAAGGTGTTGGTGTTGGCTGCTGTTGGTAAATTTAGTAGGACACACATTTTCGTTGCTGTTAGGAACTTAGGTAAGATAATCATTTCGTAGGGCACATATTAATTCATTGAAATTTTCATCATGTTCCTTAGTAAACAAAGTTGTGGAGGCAAAGGATACCTTAAACGACTAATATTGGCTATTTTGTAACAGTAGAAATGACTGGATAGGTGTAACTTAAATCTGCTTAAAAGTATCAAAATCTACACAGCTCAAATGTTAGTCCAACTAACATCAATGTTCCGTATAATCAACAATCGTCGTCTGTAAGCAAAAGAATAAATTTAAATCCTTTATACATTATAGAAAAACAACATTTAATTGGGGTTATACAATTTGTACCCCTTAATTATGAAATTAACTTACCATCTACTTTTTCCCTTGGACGTATCATCATTTGAACAAATTTCAATAAGCGAAAGTAACTCTGATGAAATGAATGCCAGTAGATGCCATCTTTAAACTCAGGTATGATGTTTGCCTCATAATAAAGACCATTTAAATTCCTGCGGAAAGTGAAAACATATTTTTTTTTTAATTCTCCTTATGCTCCTCATTATAAGACATTAGAAGCTTACGCTGTGCTACAGCAGTGAAACCACCATCCTCCCTTTCTGTGTGTAGCACAGTTACCCCTACAAGTGTCACCATCCTTATCCTTAGTGGTAAATTTATGACCCTTGTTACTGCTAAATGAATCACCTGCATCACCTTCATAGCCAGAAATATCTATAATTTTGTACAGCTCTTCCTCATTGGCAATGGTAAAATTATTATACTTGGCGTATTTGGTGATATTGTTATGAGACTCCATTTGAATGAGTAACTCTACCGGTGCCAGAGTGGTGGTTAGTGCATGGATTTTATCGAGCCCCAACCAGAATTCTCCATCTATATGTCCAAATCCATTTTTATAGGCTTGCCAATCTCGATAGAAGTCAACGGATCCATTGTGGCGTCTTTGTATGACTAGCCAACCGCCACCATCGCTGATGTTATCGCATGACACCTGAAATGGTTCTTCACCGAGTAGTTTATTCCATATGAGACATTTGCTTGCGGAGCAATAAGTCGTATCGTTGGTGTTACAACTGGTCGGATAAGGCAGTTCCGGGTTACTGAAATAAGTGAGTACAATTAAAAAAAAAGCTGCAGGACAGAAATATCGTAGTAAGCAGCACTAGATTTGACTATAGAACAACATGGTTATCTCCAGATCAATTGGCGAGGAATCAGATAGATCACGTGGTAGTCAATGGAAGGCACACATCGAGTGTTTTGGACGTACGAGTGATCAGGGGAGCGAACAGTTACTCCGATCACTTCCATACCGCAGTTAAGGTACGCACAAAGCTAACCATGGCGAAAAACGTACGTAACCAGGCACTACGAAAGCTGGACATCGGTAAACTGCGGACCACAAAGTTAGTGGATGCCTACTCCAACTACCTAACTTAACTGCTGCGGAATGCTCCAACCCTTGATAATATTACCTCGCAGTGGCAACATATAGCCGACTCCATAAAAAGGACTGTGAGAAGCATACTTAGGATACTCAACGCCGTCTCAAGAAGATGCCAGGTATGATGATGAATGTCGCAATTTGACGAAAGAGACGGATGCTGCATACAGGGCGAAACTGCAACGGCAAAGCGAGGTGTTCGTGAATGCCACATGGAGAATAGACGAGAGGCAACTCGTCTTTTTAGACGAAAAAAGAAGGAGCTAGAGAAGAGACAGGATGAGTGCCCAGAGTTGCTCCGAAGTAAAGCGGAAACCCGAAAATTCTACCAGAGAGTTAAGGCGAGAATGCTCGGAACAGATTTGCCCTCCTGCAAGGACAGCAATGGTCAGTTAGTAATGGACCCGGGTAACGTTCTAAAGATATGGAGAGAACATTTCAGCAATCTACTAGGTACGGACACCACTCCAGAAGACGGTGGTATTAACTGTCCACCTTCGAGCCAGAGCGAGATACGTGTGGCAATATTCCGCCTTAAAAACAGGTAGTGGCTGGAGCAGATGGTCTTCCTGCTGAATTGTCTTAGGCAGGCGGCGAGGATCTGATCAGGAGTATGCACCAGTTTATGAAGATCATCTGGCTAGAGGAGAGCATGCCCAGAGATTGGACTATCAGTCTCTTATCTAAAAGGCATGGGTGACTGACTGATCACTCCACAGCCCAAGCGGCTAAAGCTAGAACCGTGAAATTTAGAATGTAGGTTTCTTTTGTGACATAGGCGCGAACTTAGAAGGGATTTTTGGAATTTCGGACTGCAAGGGGGTAAAATGGGCGTGGCACCGCCCCATACAACTGGAATTTCAAAATCGCTGTATATTTTAAACCATTATATGTACGAAGTCGAGATTTGGTCTGTATATCGGCCGTATAAGAAAAAATAATTTGATTGTGGAAAGAGGGCGGTGCCACACCCCTTTAAAAAAAAAGTTTTTTGGCCAAATTAATGGACCGATTGCAATTGAATTTTTTATGTGTGATACTGTCCATAGGGCCTCTAACATAGGCTACAAGAAAACATAATTAGACAAAGGGGCGTGGCACCGCCCACACAAACCGAAATTTCAATCGGTCATATCTCAAGCGCCATTAGAGGTTTGAAGATGAGACATATGCTACATATGTTACTGGTTCAAAGAGGATTGCGTCTCACTGGAAAATAGGCGGTGCCACGCCCCTTTTTGAAAAATCGTTATCTCGGCGAAATAAATGGACCGATTGCAATAATATTTTCACTTTGTGGTACTGTCCATAGCGCCTCTATTATAAGTTACGAAAAAACATAATTAGACAAAGGGGCGTGGCACCGCCCACACAAACCAAAATAGCAATCGTTCATATTTCACGTTCCATGTAAGGTATAAAGATGAGATTGCCTACATATGCAAATGGTACATGGGGGATTACGTCTCGCTGGGAAATGGGAGGTGCCACGCCCCTTTTAAAACATGTTTATGTTGATCAGAACAATTGTAATAACATTTTCATATTCTATATATTTAAATAGGATGATGCAATTTGGGATAGTGATTCTCCTTTCCGAGTAAACGTCAGTTAAGAATGGATTTTTGATGACCAGACCAATCGGCTGCTTACCATTCAATTGGATTTGTTTTTTTTTTTTAAATCCGATATTTGTTGGTAAAAATAACCGAAAAAGGGATAACAATTTTACTATCACCTATCCAAATGGCTAATGATGTAATTATGATTATTCATATAGAACGAAGCAAGAAGGGTTTTCGAAATTCTTACCTTTTAGGGGCAAAAAGAGCCGAAAATGGATGAAACTGGTACTAAACGGCTAAAGGTGTAGTCGCAAAAATTTAAGTGAACATTTTCGTTGTGCGATGTGATGTAATTTTTCGAAATTCGTTTTTAGTTGTAAAAATACCGAAAAAGGGATACAACTGATGATATCACCCAGTTCAAAAAGCTTAAGGTAGGGTTAGGAAAATGTATATAGAATTATATAGAAGAAGAATTCCTATAGAATAAGAGAGCCGCCAGATGGAGTTTTTAGAATTGCGAACATTTAGGGGTAAAATAGACGAATAGGAATAAAACTGGTATTTATCACCCAGACCAAACGACTAAAACAATTATCGTATATGGACATGCTTCCTATAGAATTAGAGGGCATACCAGTCCATTTTAGTTATCCGATACGAATGTTTCTATTGAAATTGAGGAACTAAACAGAACTTAAACGGTTCAATCACTTAGACCAATGGGTTAAAGCTACAATCACATAAATGGAGTGTTCGTTCATCTTATGAAGCGTTTCAATTTATACTACATTGATTGAAGTGATAAAAAGGTTTATTGTAAGTACGGGTGAAGCAAAGCGAGCCGGGAAAGCTAGTGTCTCATATACAAGAAAGGAGACCACAGTGAGTGTAAGAACTAGCGTGGAATAAGGCTATTACTAATTGCGTACAAGGTCCTTTCGAGCATATTGTTTGAACGTCTAAAGCCAATCAGATGTAGCTTGGAAAAAAAACCACGGAAAGCGGTATCAGGCTGATGTCAACATGTCTGGCACAATATGCCATAAGAGCCACTAGCCTACTACCGTCTAGTAAGCCTTTTATCAATTGTGTGCAAAGTCCTTTCAAGCATACTGCGTGAACGTCTGAAGCCAATTGTAAAAACAATCTAATTGGACCTTATCAGTGCGGCTTCAGACCTGATAAATCTACAACGGATCAAATATTCACTTTACGAAAAATCCTGGAAAAACTCATGAAAAGCAGATCGACACCAACCAGCTCTTTGTCGACTACAAAGCTGCCTTCGACTCTGCGATAAGGAATAGGCTATATGAGGCCATGTCTGAGTTTGATATTCCTGCAAAGGTAATTCGACTTTTTAGATGTAGCTTGGAAAACGTCAAATCATAGACTAAGATTGGTAAGGATCACTCTGAACCATTCAACACTCAGGTAGCTTGTGGTAAGAATGGCTTTTGTCAACATGTCTGGTACCATATTACATAAGAGCCACATGCCACTAGCCTATGCCGATGATATAGGCATGCGGGATGTTACTGCAGTTTTCTCATCGCTAGAAAAGAAGTCAGCAAAAATGATTTTAGCGGTCAAAACAAAAATAATGATTTCGACAAACAACGTCAACATTGAAAATTATTGTTTTGAGGTAGTAGATCAGTTTACCTACCTCGTATCATCCGTCAACAAGAAAAATAATGTTACACAAGAAATCAGGCGGAGAATAGTGTTCCCAAATAGATGTAGATAGACCTTGGAAAACACCAAATCCTCGACTAAGATTGGTAAGGATCACTGTGAACCACTCAACACGGAAAGAAGTCTCAGGCAGGGTGATAGGTTGTCCTGTACACTTTTTAATATAGTTATGGAGAAGGTGATGAGAAAGGCTGGTGGAAACATGTCTGGCATCGTATTCAACAAGACCCACATATTACTAGCCTATGGGCATCTTCTTCTTCTTCTTTACTGGCAGCAACAACAGAAATTCATCTATCAGTAGCCGCACGTAGAAAACCATTCCAAGCGCTTCGGTCTTTTGCGCTCCGTAGATAGTTCGTCATACCAAGCTTACTTAACATTTCCGTCACCTGGTCCATCCATCGGAGTTTTGGTCGCCCCCTCCTGCGCCGTCCATCGAATTTATTGCCGAAGACTTTTCGAGCCGGAGCGTTTTCATCCATTCGTACAACGTGTCCAAGTCAGCGCATTCGGTCTATTTGAACGCGCTTGACCACGTCGATGTCGTTGTACAGCTCATACAGCTCATGATTCATTCGACGACGGTACTCGCCGTTCACGATGATGGGTCCAAATATTTTGCGGAGTATTTTTCTCTCGAAGACTCCCAGAATAGATTGATCCTTTTTTGTCTCATCCCACGATTCTGCGCTGTAGAGCAAGACAGGTAGGATCAGAGTCTGGTAGAGCTGGATCTTTGTTTTTCGAGAGAGCGCTTTGTCGTTAAATCGCTTGCTTAGCGCATAGTAGCAGCGGTTTGCGATCAATACTCGTCTTTTGATTTCGAGGCTGACATTATTATTTTTGTTTTGTCGAAAAAGCCGCAGTAACATCTCGCAATCCACGTCAAATAATATCGATATCATCAGCATACGCGAGCAACCTGTGGCTTTTGTTAAATATGGTGCCATTCCTGTTTACTGCTGCTTTCCGCATGATCATCTCCATTACGATGTTAAAGAGATCGCAGGACAGACTATCGCCTTGTCTAAAGCCTCACTTGGTAGAAAATGGCTCTGACAGATTTTTGCCAATTTTCACTGAAGACTTCGTGTCAGTCAGTGTCATCCCGCAGAGTCGAATTAGTTTTGCGGGGATACCAAACTCAGCCATAGCATCCAACAATTTCTGTCGTATCGGACTGTCAAATGCAGCTTTGTAATCGATGAAAAGATGGTAGGTATCGATCTGCATTTCTTGGGTCTTCTCCAGGATTCGGCGTGAATATCTGGTCGGTGGTGGATTTACCAGGTCTAAAGCCACACTGATAAGGTCCAATCAGGTTCGCCAGAAAGGGCTTTAGTCTTTTACATAACACACTAGACAGGACCTTGTATGCGATGGGTAAAAGGCTAATCCCGCGATAGTTGGTACACACACTAGGATCGCCTTTCTTAACACGGGACATAGGACACTCAGATTCCAATCATCGGGCATGCACTCCCTGAGCCAAATCGTGTTTATGAGCTGGTGCATGCATGTTACCAGGTCATCGCCGCCGGCTTTAAAAAGCTCTGCCGGCAGTCCATCGGCTCCCGCAGCTTTATTATTTTTAAGCCGGGCAATTGCCGTGCTGATCTCGTTTTGGCTCGGTGGTGGACAGTCTACTCCATCGTCGATGATTGGTGCGATTTCGTCACTTATGCTGCCTTCGGGAACGAGAAGAGATTGAAAGTGTTCCCTCCATATTTGCAGCACACTCTGAGTGTCCGTGACCAGATTTCCGTCTCTGTCCTTACAGGTGGGGATCCCTGTCCCAAAACCTTTACTTTTTACCTTTTGGTAGAACTTTCGGGCCTCACCTCTATCCCTGTAGTTTTCGATATCCTGGCTCTCTCTTTTCTTCCACAGACGCTTTTTTGAACAGGCGTTTCATCTCCCTCCTTTTCTCTTTATAACGCTCCGTCACCGCACGCGTCGCCATTGGCTGCAGTTTTGCCTTGTATGCAGCATCCATTTCCTCAAACATTTCGCGACATTCATCATCGTACCAGGGCTTGTCTGAGCGTGGTTTTTCATAACCCAGTACGGTTGTTGCGGCAGTGGTCATAGAATTCGCAATATGCTGCCACTGCATGTCGGGAACATCAGAACTAGGGGGATTTGTTTGGAGTAATTGAGAAAGTTGGTTGGAGTAGGCATTGGATATCTCAGTGGTATGCAGCTTTGTGATGTCTAGCTTTTTTTGCGTTTGATTACATGAAACCACATCCAAATTCGTGTCTTTCTGCATGGCAGCTGTAAAAGATGTCACAGTTCTTTCGTCGTGTGCATCCCTGTCCCGTCCATCTCATTTCCTGTATGGCGGTGATGTCAGCCTTGTATTTGTCGAGGACATCCGCCAGTTGGATAGAGGCACCATCTCTGTATAGAGTTCGGACATTCCAGGTGCATATCCTTAAATCATGGTCCTTATATCGTTTGCGGGGGTCGTCAACATTTAGGGGGTTCTTGTTTTTCTTTTTCTTCGTGTTTTCATAATAAATTTTTGTTTAAGAAGAGTGGCTAATTAGGCCACCGCTCCCGAACCTAGATTCTTGGGGCTGCCAAAGCCACTAAGAGAGCCTGTGTTGAGCTTCAGTAACTTCTGTTACCTAGTTCCTAAGACGCATCAGTGGTAGCATGCCGATTAGATTACTCAACATTTCGCCTTCTAACTTTAGCTAACTTCTAAGCGGTTGCTTTGAAGTCATTGCCCGGGGAATACTTGGTCTAAGACCGGAAGTAGTTAGCTGCTTGGACAGTGCCACAAAGGAATCGCTTCTGGTCACTCCCAAGTGAGTGACAATCAGTAACTTTCCACCTCTGGGCAAAATCCCTTTCCCCCTATGGACATCATTGGCCGAAATTTTCGTGATGTTACTGCAGTTTTCTCATCGCTAGAAATGGAGTCAGCAAAAATGGATTTAATGGTCAACGAGCACAAAACAAAAATAATGATTTTGACGAACAAAGAGTCCTCTCGATGGGGGCGCACCGTGAACGTTGACAATTATTGTTTTGAGGTATTCAATAAGAAAAATAATGTCAGCCAAGAAATCAAACGGAGAATAGTGCTCGCCAATACATGTTTCTACGGACTTCGGCAGCACTTAAGTAACACCACCTTATCTGGGAATACTAAGAAACAGCTATACCAGGTGCTAATTTTGCCCGTTCTGTTGTATGCTGCCAAATTGTGGGTGCTTACGACATCGGACATACAAAACCTAGGAGTATTCGAGTGAAAAGTACTCCGAAAAATATATGGACCTATTTGTGTCGACGGCGAGTTTCTCAATCGTATAAACCATGAGCTGTATGAGAGTTACCACGACATCGTGTCATAGTCAATTTATCTGACTAAAATCTCTGTACTAGTTTTCGTATCAAATGATATATACCCTCATCCATGAGGGTGATGGTATAAAAATATGGCTGAAGTGCAGAATAAGGGGCAAGAGCCCGATTAAAAAAAAAATATGCCATTCTCTTCGTCTTGGTCCCCAAACATCGGAATAGTAGGTCGAAGTTGGCGCTCAGGACCAGGGGGGTCAAAAAAGGGGACCTTTTCGGTTCTATGATGACCCCCCATGAGCGGGAACTCAAATGAAAGCTATTTTCGAGACAAATCCAACGATGTTATTTTTCCTACGGGTCTCCTGGACCGAGTTAGATCCATTTAAATTTCCGGGATATACAAAAAAAAAATCGCGCGATTTTTTTAAAAATAATTTTTGCCTACGGCGCACAGTGGTCGAAATCATTGATCTGACGGCATTTAAGTGAAATTTTAAAACTTTAAAATCGATAAATGTTTTACATTGTATCGATGATGCCATCTTCTGTACACAAAATATTAATTCACGGTGCTGAAATCATAAATAATGTCTCTCTTTTAATTGATGTCAGAAGAAGCACAGGAATCGCGAAAAAAGAATTTGAGAAATTTAAGAGAGCATACACGAAAAAATTCAAGAAAAAACACAATGAAGGATTTAATGCACTCACTTCTTTTTTCATCTGATCGTCTCATATCCACGCTCTCCAAACGACCTTCTAGCTACTATCGGAACAACACCGAAATTGGAAGAGATGTACAAAATTTGCTTTCAGAGCCAATTGTACATGAAGACACGGTTGGTTCTGATACTTCTGATTCAGATTAAAATCAAATATATTATCTTTAAGAAATTTTTATTAATTATATTAACTGCACTCAAAATAATATGTCTATAATTTAACAGAAATTTTTCTAATTTTTTGGCTAGGTATCAGCAACTTTAACAAAAAAAGTGGTGGAATTTAAAAAATTTTGATATAGGCTGGAAATTATAAATATTTGTGTTAAATTAAATAGTCATACTATTTTCAGTGTATTTGTATTTAAAGCTCGGAAATAAATGAAAATTGTTTACAGTTTAATTTATTACGCATTTTATAGTCGAAATTAAGCATCAGGCTTCGTTTTTATTCAATTACGAATTAAATGCCGCCAGATTCGGTATATCGACAACTGTGTGGCGCTATTAAATCCAACATACCCATCTCCACTCTAATTTACAAAATAAAAAATATTTTTCCCGGAATATACCAATAAGAATTTTTTTTTAAAAAAATCGCGCGGTTTTTTTTAATCAATTTTATTTTTTAAATATTTCTTTTTGGACTTTTTCTTGATTTTTTTTAAATATTTCTTGAAATTGTCCTTTTGTTTCCTTAATTTTTTATTAATTTTTTTCTCAATTTTCTTTTTTTAATTAAAAAAACCTTAAAAATTCCAAAAAATTTAAAATTTTCACACATTTTTGATGAAATTTAATTTTTCTATGGATTTTTTCAATTCATTTCCTTAAATTATTCTAATTTTCCATGATTTTTTCCCAATTTTTTTTATTTTTTTACGGGGTTTTTCAGAAAAAATTATTTTATTTTTAAAAATCGTGCGGTTTTTAGATTTTCTATTTTTTTTAGAATTTTTAAATTTATTTCCTTAAATTTTTCTAACTTTTTCCATGATTTTTTCACATTTTTTTCAATTTTTTTCTTGGTATATCCCGGAAATTTAAATGGCTCTAACTCGGCCTCCCCCGGCCCTGTGGGCCTTAGCGCCAACTTTGATCTTGATTTTCGTGTTTTAGGGCGTATTTGGGGGAGTGGCATTTTTTTCTGTTTTTTGGGCTCCCGCCCCATATTCTGCACTTTTGCCAAAAATATTGGGCAACTTTTTAAATAACTGTCAGATAAATTTAAGTAAAAATCGTTTTTCTGCCATTTTCCGTATGATATCAGATTTATTGATTCAAAGCACAACATTAGAGGTCATTGACGAATAATACATTTAACGCTTCGTCTTTTGTTTAAGTAACATTTCATTTAAAAAAAAAGTTTTTCTGCGAAATTTGAAAATTTTACACAAATCGTATTCGTCAATAGTCGTTAACATTTCAAGTAAAAAATGGAAAATTAAAATTTTGTCACTTACCTCAACATTGCATCGTTACTTGTTACTTTACATGTCTGATTAAAAACTAGAAAACACAAAATGTTTACTGTTAGTAACTGTAAGATATTTTATATGTATAGGATAGTACAGCTAATTTACCTGTTTCAGTTAAATTACGCAATAGGCTATGCGTGATTTCGTCCGATTTCTTAAATCTCTTTGCATCCTCTTGTAACTGATTTCTGATATCACTCAATTTAGGACCACGTACAAGTCTATCGAAATTATCTGCGGCATCTGATTTGGTTGCCACTAGTTCTAGTAATCGATCAAATTTCTCATCCAAATTGTTTAGTTTACTGGCAACATCATTGTAATGACTTTGTTGTTGCTCATAACTTATGTCCAGTCTTAATCTAAGGTTTTCTGTACTTAGTTTTAGATTATCCAATTGATGGCTAACACTGAGGCACATTGAATTCTGGTCACTTCGAGCTATATTCTGAGACTATGATGAGCATGCTATTAATAGTTGGCTGCAATTTTAAAAGATATTTGTAACTTACATGGACTGCAGTCAGGATTATGGTAAATGCAATACACCAATACAATGAAATTACTTCTAACTGTAGCATATTGACACTGTTTTAATAAAAATATATAAATAACAGTTTTGTGTTATACTCTGTTGGTCTGGAACCGGTCTGGTGCGGTCTTCACTTGTTGTGTAGGTTTAGTCAACTATTGCTATGTTGAACTTTTTGTACATAAATTGCTGAGTGATATTAATCTTATTGTAATTATACAGCTAAGGTGGGAAAATGTTTTGGAATACGTAATTGATAAGAGAGGGCCTTAATCGAATTAAGTTTGAATTTATAAAATGTGTAATTGTTGTTTAGTGATAACAAATGCTAGCACTCAGACCACTGACACTGACATTCAACTTAGTGCGGTAGTGAAATTTGCGAGATGTTACAAATGATTGCATAGTAGTAGATCAGGCCGAGTGGAGACGCATTGATTGTAAGTGTAAATATTACATTTGCCATTGTGCACTTATAGGGAAATCAATACGTTTTCCTCAAACTTAGCGTCATTATAAACCGGCCACTAAGATTTGTGTACTGCAGTATTAAAATTTTGTAAATGCTTTTAATTAAATTGATGATTGATCAGAGATGTGCGCAATCATATTTTTATATATCACTAGAAGATGTGTGAAAACACAATACCAATTAATTTTCTTATGCATTGCAGCATATGAAAAATGTGTCGTCCTTATTTGTATACTGTCACCCATAGGGATGTAACGGAAATATGTGTAACGCATTATAGGAAACGAGTTGGGCTCCTAATATCTTAGGACAAAATTCGTTTCCGTTTCCTTTTTTAAATGATTGAACTATGCTGCCCTCCTAAGCAGAGTTCGTAAATACTTATCATTGAGAAGTATTATTTTGCTCTTCTCCTCAAATACAACTCTATTTGCGAGCGACTCAATTTTGTGTTTTCATTTTCGACGTAAAAAGAAATGAGCGCTCGTTTGTTAATGCTCTAGAACGTCATCGCTCGTTGAATACTCTTTCGAAAGCACTCAACAAAAGAGTACTCATTGCTTTCAATGCTTTGATATTTCTCACTCAAAAGTTATTGCGATGATAAACTCTTTACAACAACAAAGCTAAGTTTTGGATGCTCCTGTTTAATAACATGCTCATAACTGATTTGGTTTACAGGAATTACATACTTGTATCTGCTCTGCTAGCGTCGTTTTTCGAAGTTGTTCTTGATAAACATTTTGCGTACCACTGCATTAGAGTCACATTATTTTGTTTTTTTTCGTGCTAAAAAGTTAAAATTGTTAAAGAACATGGGAAGATTTTCCAACATTGACAAAAAAGAATTCGTTTCTTACGATGAAACCAGCAATGTGTCAAAGTGCCTTAAATGTGGAAAAACATTTAAGGGGCAAGTGCTCCATAATATAATATAAAATGGATTTGTCAAACAAGCAAATTATCAATCTTAATAATTTAGGTTTATTAAATGTAATTTTTAATATAAAAAAAAATAAAAATAAATGATTCAATGTGTTAACAGTTTGTGTGGTCAAATGGCATCGCACAGTGGGGTATTGAACACCCAAAACGGAGATTAATTCAAGGAAGCGTCCGAACTTTGCCAAATGTTTCTTTTGCTATAAGATCGATTGGTTTGAAGTTTTTAAGAAATCGGTCCATATATACATATAGTCCCCATATATATACTTATATGTATACATACTGTAGTAGAATCAAACCTTTATAAAAGCTACGGTTTGTATCCGATCTCTTTGAAATTTGATATTGACTTATGTTTAAACTGTTTAAAATATATATAAATGCTTATGTACATATGTAAACACACTTATGTATTTATATACAGGGTGGACCAAACAGCTGTATACATTTGAATAATTATATGCATAGAGCAATCTCGGCGGGGTGGGCGGAGGCGTTGGGAAAGGAAATAACTGCCAATGGGAACTCATCATTACAGCGTCATTCCAAGTTGTTGCATATATAATGAAAAGCGTGCACAGAATGCTCACGGTATCTAATCGACTGGTCGGTATCTTTAGTAACGGTCTCCGCTACAGAAGCAACCTTCTGCTCTATGTCGGATGGAAGTGGTATTTTTGGTTTCGTATTATACAGTAACGTACACTGAGGCTAAAATTTGAGAATGATATTGACAATAGCGCTTTCAGATAGTCTATTATGCACACTACTTGTTGAGCGAAGGGCTCGAAAAACATATTTTACAAAAAAATAATTTTGGGAGTCTCTGCTTCCATTTCAGTTACTTCATGACAAAATGTCAAACAATATCAAACACCAGTCAAATATCAGTTTGCAATCACTCACTCGTGATTTTAAAATAAAACCATTTTAAAAACAAACCTCGAAATGAATCCCATTTTATAAAAGAAACTTGTACTAGTTAGAAGGCATTTCTCTGAATTTAGCATGAACAACTATTTTTAGTGCTTGCTCTTAGTCATCTCTGAATTAGCTTTTCCAAATATGTTGATATTTTAACGTTTTGAAAAAAATTGCTGTGACGGCTATAAAATCTAGAGTCATTAATGTCATTTAACCATACTTTCAATTTGAATATTATGAAGGCAAATAAGCATATATTTTGTCTTATGTAGGGCATAATTAAAAATTAATGTTCAGCAACAAATTGCAATACGGCAAAAACAAAGAAAATGAGGCCAAATCAAACCAAACGAAATTTCCACCGTTTTCGCAGGAGTGTCTAACATCACAAATTATTTAGTAAAACAAATTGGCGCAAAAACGCGCAAAATGTTTTTCTTGATTTTGTAAATACAGATGTTATATTTTACAATTATGTTAATTTTTCAACACGGTTTTACCCGGAACCATTTAAAAAATCTACATTCATTTCAAAAATACCTTAAATTTAGACCATTTTTTTCAAAAATAATTAAAAATTATTATACATATTTATTGTACACAACTAATTGTTATTCCTGTTCTTCAATAGCTGACGTTGAATGATCCATATCAAAAATTAGATTTTTAAATGACTAAAAAGCAAAAACTTTCACTCCAAAATAGCAATATTTCACTTTTCGCTGACACGTAGAAAAGTCGAAAAAATTTCCGAAGTTTGAGAGAGCATAGAACTTTAAATAAACAACATATGTAATTGACTCTAGTTTCTATTGAATCAGTGTTCTGTGTACAATTATTGAGTACAAAATTTTAATTGGAAATCGCAATTTTCATTTTTAAATTAATCTCCGTTTTGGGGGTGCCATACCCCACTGTGCGTCGGGAGTGTGATGCAAGGTAAAGCTTCTGATCCGTTTAACTTGGCAAACCCAGAGTGATCCTTGCCAATTGCACTTCAAGTCTACTCACAGAGCTCCGTATTTGTGGTACTACTGAGGACTACTCCACTTGGTGACACCAGCAATGAAAAGAAGTGAAAAAGAAAAAAACGGACACCCCAAAATGTTGATGACCACCGCAAACGAATTAAGGACCATGATTTGACGATATTCACCTTGAATGTTAGAGCACTGTATAGACCAGGTGCCTCCATCCAACTGGCGGAAGTCCTCGAAGAATACAAAGCTGACATAACCGCTTCACAGGTTATCCGGTGGACGGGACACGGGTGCTTGCGCATAAAGACGTGCGACATCTACTATAGTGGCTATGTGGTCAAGCACGAGTTTGGATGTGGATTTGTGGTTGGCAAGAGACTGCGACACCTAGTCTCAAGGTTCAACCCGGTGTGTGAACGTATAGCCACCATAAGAGTCAAAACAAAGTTTTTCCACATAACACTTATATGTGCCCATGCTCCGACGGAAGAGAAAAGCGATAAAGACAGAGACGAGTTCTACGAGAGCCTAGAAAATGTATATGACCGTAGCTACTAGGCGATTTTAATGCTAAAATAGGCAGGGAGGCCGCATTTGAGCCTGCCATTGGAAAATTCAGTCTGTACACCGAAACGTCGAAGAATGGCATCAGTCTGATTGATATCTCTGCGGCAAGAAATATTAAGGTACGCACAAGGCTAAGCATGGCGAAAAACGTACGTAACCAGGCACAACGAAAGCTGGACATCGGTGAACTGCGGACCACAGAGGTAGCGGACGCCTACTCCAACCACCTAACTCAACTGCTACGGAAGAGACGTGAGGCAACTCGTCTTTTTTAAAGAAAAAAGAAGGAGCTGAAGAAGAGGCAGGATGAGTGCAGTGAGTTACTCCGAAGCAGAAGGGAAGCCAGAAAATTTGACCAATGAGTTAAGGCGAGAATGCATGGAACAGGGTTGCCCTCCTGCAAGGACAACGATGGCCAGCTAGTGACGGAATCGGATAACGTTCTAAAGATATGGAGAGATCATTTTAGAAATTTATTAGATACTGACCGATGGTATTAACTGTCCACCTCCGTGCCAGAGTGAGATACGTATGGCCATCTCCCGCCTTAAAAACAACAAAGCTGCTGGAGCCAGTGGTCTCCCTGCTGAATTGTTTCAGGCTGGCGGGAAGGAGCTGATTAGGAGCATGCATCAGCTCATGGAGCATGCTCGGGGATTGAAGTCTCAGTCTGTTATGTCCCATATACAAGAAAGGATATCGTAGTGAATGTAAGAACTACCGTGGAATAAGCCTATTACCGATTGCGTACAAGGTCCTTTCAAGCATATTGTGTGAACGTCTAAAGCCAATTGTAAAAAAAAACTAATTATACCACATCAGAGTTGCTTTAGACCAAATTACAAATTTGCTCCTGTCGCTCCCTTTGTGCCTCCTAGAGTGGTAAAATGTATGACCGACCCTTTTACATTTTTCCCTTCTAATATTTTCCCCAAGCATACCTACGTCCCATCTTCACACCCTAAGGGGGCTTCCATACAAAAATCAAACTTTGATATATTTTGCATCTACAGCTCTAACTGCACCCAAGAGTACCCCTAGAGGAGTCAAATATATGTCAGACCCTTAATTATTTTGCAATACAAACAGTTTTTTTTTTGAGAACATTTCTACCCTCTTTCTTCATCCCTTAAGTGATTTCCTTTTAATGTTTTTTTTTTTTTATTTTTTATAATTTTTTTTTTTAATCTGCTGTCGCTTCCTTGGTTGATCTTAAAGGGGTGAAATGTATTTCACTAACATTTTTCCTAAACATACCAACCCCCATCCTTAAGCCCCTAAGGGGGCTCTCATACAATAATAAAATTTTTATAAATTATAAAATATAAGCCAGTAAGAAAGCTTCAGTCGGGCAACCCGACTTTCATAAATCCTCACCCTCAGTAAAACCAAAAAAATTCTATTATATTGATATTACTACTTGATTTCTAAAGTGGGCGGAAAGATACATTTGTATAGGAGGTACCAGAAGGAGTGAGTCTAGACTTCCAGATTTTTCCTACAAAACTTTATCCTGTTATAACTTTACTAAATACAGAATTTGGGCACGGTCGCAAAATTTATGTTTTTAATGACAGTGAGGGTACATGTAAGTCGGTTTTCCCGACTGAAACTTTCTCACTTGTTAGTATCGTATAGACTAGAAAATTTCAAAATACAAAAGCTACATTTTCACAGAATGTTGCTATGCAGTCGGTGGTGAAAATAGGGTACTCTTATTATATATCAAATGGCCGTGGCACCGCCCATCGGAGCCTATTTTTAAAACCGCAATATCTGAAAGATTGTTTCATTTACATTTACATTTGACGACATTGGATCCACAGTGATCTAAGTAACATTTTTACCAGCAATGAATTTATGCTGTTATGTCGTAGATCAATATGTTCTGGTTTCGACATTTATAATAATAATAGGGACCAATGAACCAAGCTCTGGCCAACCCAGAACTCCAAGGAATTAATAAAACATTCAGCGTGTAAAAGCGTCTGTTGGTAACAACCTAAAACTTTTACTATAAAGCGGTCTAGCGTCTTAAAGATACATAAACTTTCTTACAAAACATAGTACAACACATGATTTTGGGACTCAATTCTGAGAACTGCACGTGAAAGTAGCCCCAAAAAGAAGAAGTTCTGCATCATTCGTTTTGTCAAGTTACATGCCATAATAGAGGAATTAGCTGCGTTTTAGGCTCTTAAGAATTATTTATCTATTATTATACAAGAGTACTACAAGCTATAAACAGCCAAGTCTGCTTTTAGCCCATCTTACCGTGACAACGACTGCGACATCTGCTGTCAAAGAAATATAAATTAAAAGTATAAACAAACAATAACTTAATAAATATAACCTCAGAACCTTAGAAGTCTTCGCTTTTTAACATGAATCCATCTAATTGGAAATACCTCTCAGAGGTTGCATACTCAGTAACTACTCATAGAACATATACGGTGGATATGTCATATATGAAATACCGGATACATCAAATTACCGCCTATATAAGAACAATTTATGGTCTTTAACGTTTTGTAATGTGTTTTCTTATTCACTTAATTGGATATATGAATGACAATTATAAGGGGTGGTTAAAATTTAAAGGCCGAAGTTAATTTTGAATAAAACACAAATTATTAAGGAAATTATTGTAATTTCTTTTTATTATGATAATATTGGTATGATCCAATTATGTGTGGAACAAAATATCGGCCAAATGGCTGCCGCGATCTCGGCGGCACTGCTCCATACAAAGGTCCAAATTTTCGATGACGCTGAAGCATAATTGAGGTTCTATGCCGTTAATGTGCATCCTTTAGCTCTTGAATTGTTGCTGGATTATCAATGTACACATTTTCTTTCAAATAACAAGTGACACCGTCCTGTTGAAACAACATATCGTCCACATCCATATCTTCCAATTTGGCCCATAAAAACTTCGTTATCATGTCCTTTTGGAAAAAATACGGCCCGCTGATGACGCCAGCCCATAAACCACACCAAACAGTCACTCTTTGTGGGTGCATTGGCCCAAATGCGGCAATTCAGCTTATTGACAAATCCACTGAAGTGAAAATGTGCCTCATTACTGAAGATGATTTTCTTCGAAAATCGATCATCCAAGACTTTATGCATAATTTTCATCAAGGCGTAGACAAGGGCATGTGTGAATTATGCTGACATGTAGTCTTCGTTGATGTCATTTTTCAAAGAACCGGTGTGTTTGGCTCCTCC
Organism: Muscina levida; assembly: GCA_964034835.1. NCBI lineage: Eukaryota > Metazoa > Arthropoda > Insecta > Diptera > Muscidae > Muscina > Muscina levida. Next base: position 37,670 of record CAXIUB010000170.1, on the reverse strand, counting down.
ATTGTTTTTTCAATCTTTTTACTCTTAAGGTGTGTGATGATATTGCCGAAGTCACAGCAACTAGCAACTATTGGCCCTGTCCACTATCTTATAATCCATTTCACAGAAACCTCGTAAAACAAATCGAACGATGAAAATAAATTCACATTTTTCAAGGATCATTAAAACAAGAGTAAAAACCAGTACAGAAATTTCAGTCAGATAAACTGACAGATAAATACCATCACCCACTATAAGATATTGTTTAAGTCTTGAGTTATTGAAATAAACCGATTTGTAATTAAAACCGGTTAGCAAGTTCCATTTACCCTTACCCTCAGTAAAACAAATAATCTTCTACAATATTGATATTATTAATCGATTTCGAAAGTGGGCGGAGTGGTACATTTGTAAGGGAGGTACGAGAAGGGGTGAGTTTAGGCTTCCAGATTTATTCTCCAAAACTTTATCCTGGTATAGCTTTACTAAATACAGAATTGGGCACGATTGCGTTGGGTGTACTGATATTATTACTACATCCTTAAGGTTGGCGGAAATGTACATTTGTATGGGAGGTACCATAAGGGACGTCGCTAGACTTCCAATTTTTTCTCCAAAACTTTGTCCTGTTATAACATAACAAAATACAGAATTTGGGCACTATCGTGATGAGTGTGTTGATATTATTACCCTATTTCTAAAGTGGGAGGAGTGGTACACTTGTATGTGAGGTACCAGAAGGGGCGTGTCTAGACATACAGATTTTTTCTCCAAAACTTTATGTTGCTTGAGCTTTACTAAATACAGAATTTGGGCACGATCGCGTAAGGTCTTTTAATAACATTAATCCATTTCTAAAGTGGGCGGTACCAGATGTGTATGGGAGGTACCAGATGTGTATGGGAGGTACCAGATGGAGGGTGGATAGACTTCCATTTTTTGTCTTAAAAACTCCAATCTGTTATAGCTTTATTAAAAATAGAATTTGGGTACGATCACGTTTGACTTATTGATATTATTTCTCCATCTCTATAGTGGGCGGAAAGGTAGATTTGTATGGGAGGTACCAGAAGGGGCGTGGCTAGGCTTTCAAAATTTTTTCCAAAACTTTATCCTGTTGAAGCTTTACTAAATACAGAATTTGGGGACGATCCCGTAGGGTGTATTGATATTATTACTCGATTTCTAAAATGGGCGGAATTATGTAGTTGTATGGGAGGTACCAGAAGGGGCGGGGCCACGTAGCCCATTTGCAATACCGTAAGTAGTTTTGAGAAAATAATAACTCGTGCAAAATTTCAAAACATTTGGTTGCGTCTTTCGAGAGTTATCGTGCGAACCAGCCGGACAGCCACCAGACAGACAGACAGACAGACAGACATACAGACAGACGGACATGGCTCAAACGACTTAAAAAGTCATGAATCGAATTTGGTTCAAAGAAACCTATGGTCTGAAGTGACTCATTCTACGTGTTACACTTTTGGGTCGTATCAAATGATATATACCCTCATCCCTAAGGGTGATGGTATAAAAAGATATGTTTGTAAGACTATGGGGGTGAGTTCGGTCATTTGTATGGGAGGTACCAGAAGGGGTGTGTCAAATAGTTAGGTTTTCTGGATTTCTTGCCTCCTATAATAACATAAATTAATCGACCAATTTTCATTACCCCCCAAGAGTCCGTATGGAAGTAATAGGAGAAATATAAATTTTCCAAAAATAGGTCATTTTGTATGGGAGGTACCAGAAGGCGTAAACCGATATAGTCCATATTCATTCCTGAGTCCTATTTTCATAAGCGAACATCGTACTCAAAATTTGAATACATATATTAAGTTTACTTACAAAAAAGATATGTATGTAAAACTATAATGGTCAATTAGGTCATTTGTATGGGAGGTACCAGAAGGGGTATGGCAAAGGTTTCGGTTTTCTTAGGGTTTGTCTACTTTTGCAAGATAAATAAAATGACCAAATTTAAATATCCTACGATCGTCTGTTTGGAAGTTATGAAAGAAATATAAATTATCCAAAAATAGGTAATTTTGTATGGGAGGTACCAGAAGGGGTGGGGCTATTTTGCCCATTTACAATCCCATAAGTTCTTTGTGAAAAATATTAATACTGGTAAATTTTCATACCGATCCGTTAAGGTTTACTCGAGTTATCCTGCTGACCAGCCATTCAGCCAGCCAGCCAGACAGACGGACATAGCTCAATCGTCTTAAAAAGTCCTGAAACGAATTTGGTCTTAAGATACTTGGGGTCTAACTCGCCTCCTTTAATGCGTTACACTTTTTTTCGTATCAAATGATATATACCCTCATCCCTAAGGGTGATGGTATAAAAAGAGCTTGACGTTTAGATGTGGTTCACATTCAACATCGACCCTTAACATTTAACCACTTTTTATACCATCACCCTTAGGGATGAGGGTATATATTATTTGATACGAAACAAGTGTAAAGCATTAAAGGAGACGAGTTAGACCCCCAGTATCTTAAGACCAAATTCGTTTCAGAACTTTTTAAGAAGAATGAGCTATGTCCGTCTGTCTGGCTGGCTGGCTGGCTGGCTGGCTGGCTGGCTGGCTGGCTGGATGGCTGGTCAGCAGGATAACTCGAGTAAACCTTAACGGATCGGTATGAAAATTTACCAGTATCAATATTTTTCAATACGAACTTATGGGATTGTAAATGGGCTGAATAGCCCCACCACTTCTGGTACCTCCCATACAAAATTACCTATTTTTGGAAAATTAATATTTCTTCCATAACTTCCAAACGGACAACCGGAGGATGTTTGAATTTGGTCAGTTTATTTATCCTGCAAAAGTAGACATACCCTAAGAAAACCGAAACCTTTGCCCCACCCATTCTGGTACCTCCCATACAAATGACCGAATTGACCCTTATAGTTTTACATACATATCTTTTTTGCAAGTAAACTGAGATCACTCAAATTTTGCGTATGATGTTTGCTTATAAATATTAGACTCAGGTATGAATATGGACTATATCGGTTCACGCCTTCTGGTACCTCCCATACAAAATGACCTATTTTTGGAAATTATATATTTCTCCAATAACTTCAAAACAGTCACTTGGGGGGTTATGAACATTGGTCGATAAATTAATGTTGTGATAGGAGGCGAAACCTCAGAGAGCCTAACTATTTGACACACCCCTTCTGGTACCTCCCATACAAATGACCGAATTGACCCTTATAGTTTTACATACATATCTTTTTTGTAAGTAAACTGAGATCACTCAAATTTTGCGTATGATGTTTGCTTAAGAAAATTAGACTCAGGTATGAATATGGACTATATCGGTTCACGCCTTCTGGTACCTCCCATACAAAAATACCTATTTTTGAAAAATTAATATTTCTCCCATAACTTCCAAACGGACACTTGGGGGGTAATGAAAATTAATCGGTAAATTTATCTGTTGATAGAAGGCAAAACTCCGAAAACCTAACTATTTGACACACCCCTGTTGATACCTCCCATACAAATGACCGAACCCACCCCCATAGTCCCACATACATACCTTTTTTTTGTAAGTACACTGAATTTCAGTAAAATTTTGCGTAAGATGTACGGTTATGAAGATTTTAATCAGAAATGAATATGGACTATATCGGATCACCCCTTCTGGTACCTCCCATACTTAATGACTTTGTTTGGAAAATAAATATTTCTCCCATAACTTCTAAACCGGCACCTGGGGGGATAATCAAATTTGGTCAGTTAACTTGTCTTGTAATAGGAAGCAAAGCCTCAGCAACCCTAACTATTTGGCACACCCCTTCTGGTACCTCCCATATAAATATATGGGATATTTCCCTTTTTGTACCTTCTGTAAAAATAGGTCAAATTTTGTCTTAAACAATATCTTATAGTGGGCGATGGTATTTATCAGTCAGTTTATCTGACTGAAATTTCGGTACTGGTTATATATAAGAACACTTCCTAAGCTCGATAATAATATGCCGGGCTTAATTCAAGCGTTGATCTTGTTATATCTATATGACTACAGACCGATATTAAATTTAATATCAATTTGAAGTTGGTAAGTATCGTATATGGGAATTTGTCACGTTTCAGGCTCTTGTGCCATAAAGGCACAGATATATAGAAGACTAAGTGCTGTCGTTTCCTAGGCTCAATAATTTTGAGTCAGTAAAATAAAGTGTATAACTCTGCCTACGGACTATACCCCTTATCGTCTTAAATGTTCTGCCTGCAACAGAAATGACACAATAGTTTCGGGCAAACCTATCGGAGAGCAAAGTTTACATATCGTTTTAAGGAATCTAACGTAGAGATAGTACTAAATAAATAACTTTATATAAGAATACACAAAAAATGCAGATTATAATAAATTATACAAAAAAACATTAATATATAAAGAATTTCAATGAAAAATTTAGGCCGCCAGTAAGAAACGACAACCTGCAACCTGCTCCAACCTGCAATAAGCAATACCTACATATTAGCATTAAAATAGACAATTAAGCGTCGTAATTTACCTGAGTATTTCCGCAATGAAACATATTTTAATGCTGATACAACTAATCGGAAATTATTTTTCGTGGTCGTAACATCATTTGCACGGATTTCAATGAATATGAGTAGCCATGGAAATAATTCCAGTTTATTCCATCCAAATGCCTAGATGCATTGCCAGTCTTATAGTAAAGACCATTTAAATTGCTGAAATAAAGCAAAAACATTTTATTACTTAAAACGCAATTGAGTGCAACACACTTTTATTACCTCCAACCACAACTTTCATACCAATAGCCTCCTTCCAGGCGTACAGCACAATTAAAACCAGCTACATCGTTATCCTTATCCTTTGTTGAAAAGCTATAACCCTTATGAAGACTGAAAGAATCGCCTGCAGTGCCTTCGTAGTCACCAACGGCCTTAAGTTTGTATAGCTCTGCCTCACTGCCAATAACAAACTCCTTATATTTGGCATATTTGGTGACATTCTCATGATCCGTCAGTTGGATAAGTAGCTCAACCGGTGCCAGGGTAGTGGTGAGCGCATGCATTTTATCAAGTCCCAGCCAGAATTCTCCCTTCAAGTCTCCGAATCCATTCTTGTAGTCTATCCAGTTGCGGTAAAAGTCCACGGATCCGTTAATGCGTCGCTGTACTACGAGCCAACCACCGCCATCGCTGACTCCATCGCATGTTACGTTGAAGGGACCGGTACGAATAAGCAAATTGCTGATAAGGCATTGACCATCGGAACAATAGGCCGTATTGTTGTCGGCACAACTGGTTGGGTGTTTGTCGTAAGGCGAGTAGCTGAAAGAAAAAGTAGTAAGGTTGAGAATTGGCTGTACATATGTACTAGTAAGACCAGGATTGCTTCGCTTTTGCCTAGTTTGAGAATATACATGGTGGATCTATCAATATCAATCTATCTAATATATAGAAAACTGAATTGTTGTACTTTGCAAGGCCAGGCCTAATTATTTGGAACCATCGGATGGAGGTGTGCCGCCGAGGTCGCGGCATGATAAAAATAAATCATAATAACTTCCAAAATAATTTGTATTTTATTCAAAATCAACATCGGCCCTTAAAATTTGACCATCCTTTATATATATTAGTCCTGGTCCGATGAAGAATGTCGCATAGCGTCTGAGGAACACGATGCTGCTTATAGGGCTACGCTACAGCCAATTGTAACCCGTGCTGTTGGGGAACGGCATAAGGAGAAAGCAAAACGGGCGAGACAGCTATTTGGGCGAAAAAAAAACGTCAGATGAAGGAACGGGAGAACGAGGATATAGAGCGATACAGGGATAGAGGTAAGGCCCGAAAATTTTACCAGAAAGTAAGAGCAAATGGATACGGTAAAGGCCTTCCCACCTGTAAGGACAGTGATGGAAATCTGGTCACGGATACGCAGAGTGTGCTGCACATATGGAGAGAACACTTCCAGCAACTGCTGGTTCCAGAAGGCAGCGCACGTGAAGTTATCACTCCAATTGTCGACGACGGCTTAGATTGCCCACCACCAAGTCAAGCCGAGGTAAGAAGAGCAATATCGCGGCTGAAAAACAACAAAGCTGCCGGTGCCGACGGTCTGCCCGCAGAGCTCTTCAAGTCCGGTGGCGAGGAGCTGATAACGAGCATGCAGCAGCTCCTGCGCACGGTTTGGCTTAAAGAGTGCATGCCCGACGATTGGAATGTAAGCGTATTATGCCCTGCGCTGAAAAAGGTGATCCAAGTGTGTGCTCCAACTACAGCGGGATCAGCCTTTTACCCATCGCATATAAGGTCCTGTCGAGTGTGCTATGTGAAAGACTAAATCCAGTGTTATCCAACCTGATCGGGCCTTATCAGTGTGGCTTTAGACCTGGAAAATCAACAACTGACCAGATTTTCACACTTCGGCAAATCCTGGAAAAGACCCAAGAGAAACAGATCGACACGTACGATCTTTTTGTCGACTATAAAGCTGCCTTCGACAGCCCGATACGGCAGAAATTACTTGAAGCCATGGCTAAGTTTGGTATTCCAGCGAAGCTGATACGTCTTTGCGGAATGACGCTGACTGACAACGAAGTCTTCAGTGAAGATTGTCAAGGACCTTACGGAGCCATTCTGTACCAGACGAGGCCTAAAACAAGCGACGGCCTATCGTGCGATCTCTTCAACATTGTGATGGAGATGATAATGAGAAAAGCTGCAGTTAACACGAGTGGCACTACATTCAACAAAAGTCACATGCTACTCGCGTACACTGAAGACGTAGACATCATCGGTCGAAAACTGCGGGATGTGACTGCAGCCTTCTCAGGTATACAGAATGAATCAGCGAAAATGGGCCTAACGGTAAACGAGGACAAAACGAAGTTATTAGTTTCAACGAACAAAAAATCTACTCGTTTGGGAAACTGCGTGAACATTGACAACTATAATTTCAAGGTGGTAGATAATTTTGTCTACCTAGGCTCCGCCATAAACAAAGCAAATAATATCAGCCTCGAAATCCGGAGAAGAATCCTGCTTGCAAATAAATGCTACTACGGACTAAGCAAACGATTCAATGGCAGAGCCCTCTCTCGACGAACAAAACTCCAGCTATACCAGATACTGGTTCTACCTGTCTTAATGTATGGCTCAGAATCCTGGGTTATGACACAAGCGGATGAATCGGTTCTGGCGGTATTCGAGAAAAAAATACTCCGTAAAATATATGGGCCCATCATCGTTAACGGAGAGTATCGGCGTCGTATGAATCATGAGCTGTACACTGACATTGACGTGGTCAAACGCATTAAGGTGCAACGGTTGCGTTGGCTAGGTCATGCTGTACGCATGGACGAAAATGCTCCAGCTCGAAAAGTCTTTGACAATGAACTCGATGGACGGCGCAGAAGAGGGAGACCAAAACTCCGTTGGAAAGACCAGGTTACTGAGAACCTTACAGAACTCGGTGTGACTTACTGGAGAAGCAGCGCAGAAGATCGAAGCGCTTGTAATATTTTTCTACGTGCGGTAAATAATACACTGGGATTGCATAGAAGTACCAGCTAAGTAAGTAAGTAAGTTATATATATTATGATAATTTTTTTTTAAATGGGACGTGGCATCGCCCTTATTCCCTCATGCACCACTTATATATGTAGCAAATCTCATCTTCGTACCATTAATGGCTCGGGAAATATGACCGACTAAATTTTTGGTTTGTCTTTGCGGTTCATGTTTCAAATTATGTTTTCATATAGCCTATGATAGTACTACACTGAGAAAATTTCATTGCAATTGGTCAATTTATTTCGGCCAGATAACGTTTTTTTTTTAAAGGGCGTGGCACCACACTTGTTCCTCTTTGTATCAGTAACATATGTAGCAAATCTCATCTTCATGTCTCTAATGGCTCTTGAGATAGGACCGATTGATATTTCGGTTTGAGTGGGCGGTGTCACGCCCCTTTGCCTAATTATGTTTCCATGTAGCCTATAATAGATGCCTTATTAACAGAATCACACCAAGAAAATATAATTGCAATCGGTCCATTTATTTAGCCAATATAATATTTTTTGAAAAAGGGAGGGGGACCGCCCACTTTCCGCAAAAAAGTAATTTTTCTATCTATTTGCGGCACACTCCAAAGCCTAACTATCAATGCGAAATTTTGCATAATATATTCGTAATTCTGTAAATAACAAACGTAAGGTGGAGCTCGATGTCCAACATGGATACCATATACTATTTTTTTCACGAAATTCCCAAAAATACCATATAAAGAAAACCCTAATATACATAGATTTTCTTTATAATTCATGTTTCCTAACCAAATAAAATTCTTACGCGATAACAAAACTAACAAATTTTAATGGTCCATTTATGTAAAAAAAAAACTTTCTTTCCAGTTTTAATCCAAATTTTTATAGAACCAGTAATAAAGTTTCAGTCGGGCAACCCGACTTACATATACCATCACCTTCAGTAAAACAAAAAAATGTCTCTTATATTGATCTTATTACTCGATTTCTAAAGTGGGCGGGGTGCTACATTTGTATGGGAGGTACCAGAAGGGGCGTGTCGTGACTTCCAGTTTTTCTCTCGAAAACTGTATCGTGCTTAAACTTTACTAAATACAGAATTTGGGTACGATCGCGTTAGTTCTATTAATAATATTAATCGATTTCTAAAGTGGACGGTACCAGATCAGTATGGGGCGTACCAGAAGGGGCGTGGCTAAATTTCCAGTTTTATTCTCAAAAACTGTATCCTGCTATAGATTTACCAAATAAAGAATTAGGGTACGATTGCGTTGGATTTATTGATATTACTACTCCATATCTAAAGTGGGCGGAAAAGTACATTTGTATGGGAGGTGCCAGAAGGGGCGTGGCTAGACTTCCAATATTTTTTCCAAAACTTTATCCTGTTATAACTTAACAAAAAACATAAATTGGGCACGATCGTGTCGAGTATATTGATATTATAACTCCATCTCTAAAGTGGGCGGAGTGGTACATTTGTATGGGAGGTACCAGATGGGGCGTGTCTAGACTTCCAGATTTTTTCTCCAAAACGTTATCCTGCTTGAACTTTACTAAATACAGAATTTGGGCACGATCGCGTTAGTTCTATTAATAATATTAATCGATTTCTAAAGTGGGCGGTACCAGATGTGTATGGGAGGTACCAGATGCGGCGTGGATAGACTTCCAGTTTTATTTCTCAAAAACTGTATCCTGCTATAGCTTTACTAAAATAAAGAATATGGGTACGATCGCCTTGGATTTATTGATATTACTACTCCATATCTAAAGTGGGCGGAAAAGTACATTGTATGGGAGGTACCAGAAGGGGCGTGTCTAGACTTCCAGATTTTTTCTCCAAAACTTTATCCTGCTTGAACTTTACTAAATACAGAATGTGGGCACGATTGCGTTAGTTCTATTTATAATGTTAATCGATTTCTAAAAAGGGCGGTACCAGATGTGTATGGGAGGTACCAGATGGGGCGTGGATAGACTTCCAGTTTTATTTCTCAAAAACTGTATCCTGCTATAGCTTTACTAAAATAAAGAATTTGGGTACGATCGCCTTGGATTTATTGATATTACTACTCCATATCTAAAGTGGGCGGAAAAGTACATTTGTATGGGAGGTACCAGAAGGGGCGTGGCTTGACTTTAAATTTTTTTTCCAAAACTTTATCCTGTTATAGCATTACTAAATATAGAATTTGGGAATGATTGAGTTCGATGTATTGATATCATTACTCGATTTCTAAAGTGAGCGGAATTGTACATTTATATGGAAGGTACCAGAAGGGGCGTGGCCATGTAGCCCATTTTCAATACCGTAAGTAATTTTGGGGAAATATTAACTCGTGCAAAATTTCAAAACATTTGGTTGCGTCTTTCGAAATGTTATCGTGCGAACCAGCCGGACAGCAGACAAACAGACCGACAGACAGACGGACATGGCTCAAACGACTTAAAAAGTAATAAATCGAATTTGGTTCAAAGAAACCTAGGGTCTAAAGTCACTCCTTCTATGTGTTACACTTTTGGGTCGTATCAAATGATATATACCCTCATCCCTAAGGGTGATGGTATAAAAAACACATTTTAAAACGTTTATCTGCTTAAATAAACTTAATTTCCGTTTACAACCCATGAATGAGGTATTGGATAGCTTCTCGCATTGTAGTGAATTAATACGCTTTCTATTTTGGATTCACAACTAACTGCACCTACTTGTTTATTGCCGAATGCGAACATCACTGTTTGAAAAGATTTTACTAGGTATGCCGATTGACTAGACACATATACTGCGAAGTTGCTGATGACAATATCGAGGGGGCCGGCAATGAAAGAAAATATAGATGCTAGGGGCCGGAAATCGAACCACGGACCACTGTTCTTACCACTATGCCACGTTTATCCGCAAGTATTTGTTTTATCTACGGATTAACAATGTATAACTAAAATTCTTGTCACTTACCAAAACATTTTGTCTTCACTCGTTCGTTTGCATACTTGATTATATTCTGTAATATACAAAATGCTTATAAGATATTTATTATGGGTAACCTCTTGATCTATTTTACCTTTCTCTGTTAAGTCTCGCAAAAGACTGTGCGTTATTTCCTCCGATTTCTTAAGTCTTTCCGCATTCTCTAGTAATTGGTTGTTGAGATCACTCAATTTAGGTTTCGTACTATGAATAATTGTTAGATTGGTTTTGAAAGCATCTAAAATCTGTGTTATTGGCTCAGCACAACCTTTGACATCATTAGTATATTCAGCGTCACGTTTGCGTTGGGTATCTAGTTTTTTTAACATAACCTCTTGCAAGACACCAACTTTTTGAAATTCTCCAATCAATGTGTCGCCCTGGCCACGGGTAAGAACATCTAAGTGAGATGCATCGTCTGCTTTTGAAACCGCTTGTTGCATAATTGCCTTAAGTTCTTCTTGATCTTTAATTTGTTGTTCCATTAAACGTTCGAATTTCTGGTCGAGATTTTGTAGTTGGCTAACAACGTCAGTGTAATGTCTTTGCTGCTGCTCGGAAATTACGTCCAGTCGTAGTCTTTGATTTTCTATACTTAATTTTAGGACATCAAATTGATGGCTAAATTGATCCCACATTGATTTGTCATCGTGTTTGGGGATATTCTGAGACTAGAAAAAAGATGATGGCATATCAAGGGTATTACCAGCGAGGTACAGTCATTAGAGATATTCCTAACTTACTTTAACTTCACTTAGGGTACTCATAAACGCTATTAGGAATGCTGATAATATTATGTAATTTTGCATATTGACACTTTTTTTTGAAAATATAACATGTAGACTTGTATTAACACTTTGCTTTGTATGGACCCGGACCGATGAGATCTTTAGTTGTACCGTAAGTTGGCTGTAAAAGTTTAGAACTGAGAGATTTTAGTCTCGATGAAATTTTCAAGGCAGGGTGGAAGTGTTTTAATTTCTTGAATACGTAAGTGATAAGGAATTAGATAGGTTTGAACTTGAAACATACTACAGTTTGACTGCTAGCATTCGTGATAACGAATTAGTATGAGAGATTTGTTTACATAATTTTTCTATTATTAATTCACGCCGCAGGCTAAGGGGAAACTTTTATTTAATCTTATTATAAATATTTGTTAATACGAAAAACTCTTGCTGTATAATTTGGCAATTATTTTCCAAAAATTAATAAATATATACAAACGTATATCTATTACGCTGGCTAGGCCATGTCGTGAGAATGGATGAGGAAACTCCAGCGCGAAAGGTATTCTATCAAGACCTCGAAGGACGGCGCAAAAGAGGGAGACCGCGACTACGTTGGAAGGACCAGGTGTCGGGATCCATCTAATTGGAGATACCTCTCAGAGGTCGAATCATCATTTTCACAGATTTTAAAGGATAGTAGTAACCGTAAAATTCACCCCAGCTTATACCATCCGCATCTTTAGATTTGTCAGTGTTGTAGTAAATGCCATTTAAATTGCTATAAATTGAATATTCATTATTCCTACAAGAGCGTCTTTCTAAAGACAAAATGTAAGTAGATGTCCTTACCTAGAATAACAGGAATAGTACCACCAAGCTCCTTTCCTGTAAGCAGCACAATTTTCATTAATCACATCATCATTATCATTATCCATTGTTGAAAAGTTGAAACCTTTGTGTTGACGAAGCGAATCTCCAGCAGTACCTTGATAGCCGTCAACTTTTTTTAGTTTATATAGTTCCGCCTCACTGCCAACCTCAAACTCCTTATATTTGGCATATATCGTGACATTCTCAAGATCCGTCATCTCAACGAGAAGCTCAACGGGTGCCAGAGTAGTGGTGAGCGCATGAAGTTTATCAAGTCCCAACCAGAATTCGCCTTTCAAATCCCCAAAACCATTCTTATACTCCGTCCAGTTGCGATAGAAGTTCACGGTTCCGTTAATTCGTCGCTGTATAACGAGCCAACCACCGCCATCGCTAACGTTATCGCAAGTTACGTTAAAAGGATCAGTACCAATGAGAGAATTGGTGATTCGACATTGATCAGCAGAACAATGGGCTGTTTTGTTGTCGGCGCAACTGGAAGGGTATTTTTCGTAAACCAAGGCGCTGAAAATGGAAAAGTATAAAGACGAATGCTGCAGATATTTTACGTGCAAAAGTTTTAATATGAAGACATTCTGACAATTTTGTATTCGCAGCGTCACTCGTATAACACGGCATTTTTATACCATCACACTTAGGGATAAGCATTTTATATCATAGAACCAGTAAGAAAGTTTCAGTCGGGAAAACCGACTTACATATACCCTGACCCTCAGTAAAACATATAATTTTCTAGTATATTGATATTATTACTCGATTTTTAAAGTGGTCGGAGTATTACCTTTGTATGGGAGGTACCAGAAGGGGCGTGGCTAGACAAAGTTTTTTTTCTCCAAAACTTTATCGTGTTTTAGCTTTACTAAATACAGAATTTGAAAACGATCGTATTGGGTGTATTGGTGTTATAACTCGATTTCTAAAGTGGTCGGAATGGTACATTTGTATGGAAGTTACCGGAAGGGGCGTGGCTAGACTTTCAATTTGTTCTCCAAAGCTTTATCCTGCTTAAGCTTTACTATATACAGAATTTGGTCACGATCACGTTGGATCTATCAATAATATTAATCGATTTCTGAAGTGGGCGGTACCTGATGGGTAAAGGAGTTACCAGAAGGGGCGTGGCTAGACTTTCAGTTTTTTCTCTAAAACTTTATTCTACTACACTCACTAAATATAGAATTTTGGGTGTACATTGAGTGTATTGATAATATTACTCGATTTGTAAAATGGGCGGAATGGTACATTTGTATGGGAGGTACCAAAATGGGCGTGGCTAGGCTTCCAGATTTATTCTCCATAACTTTATTTTGTTATATCTTTACTAAATACAGAATTTGGGCACTATTGCGTTGGGTGTATTGATATTATTACTACGTCCCGTAAGTGGGCGGAGAGGTACATTTGTATGGGAGGTACCATAAGGGGCGTGTCTAGACTTCCAGATTTTTTCTCCAAAACTTTATCCTATTATAACATAACAGAATTAAGAATTTGGGCACGATCGTGTTGAGGGTATTGAAATTATTACCCTATTTCTAAAGTGGCCGGATTGGTACATTTGTATGGGAGGTACCAGAAGGGGCGTGTCAAGACTTCCAGATTTTTTCTCCAAAACTTTATCCTGGTTGAACTTTACCAAATACAGAATTTGGGCACGATCGCGTTAGGTCTTTTAATAATATTAATCGATTTCTAAAGTGGGCGGTACCAGAAGTGTATTGGAGGTACCAGATGGGGTGTGGATATACTTAAAATATTTTTTTCTTCAAAATTTTAACCTGTTATAGCTTTACTAAAAATAGAATTTGGGTACGATCACTTTTGATTTATTGATATTATTTCTGCATCTATATACTGGGCGGTTAGGTAGATTTGTATGGAACGTACCAGAAGGGGCGTGGATAGCCTTTCAACATTTTTTCCAAAACTTTATCCTGTTATAGCTTTACCAAATACAGAATTTGGGTACGATTCCGTTGGGTGTATTGATATTATTACTCGATTTCTAAAGTGGGCGGAATGATGTATTTGTATGGGAGGTACCGGAAGGGGCGGGGCCATGTAGCCCATTTGCAATACCGTGAGTAGTTTTGAGGAAATAATAACTCGTGCAAAATTTTAAAACATTTGGTCACGTCTTTCGAAAGTTATCGTGCGAACCAGCCGGACAGCCAGACAGACAGACGGACATGGCTTAAACGACTTAAAAAGTCATGAATCGAATTTGGTTCATAGAAACCCAGGGTCTAAAGTGACTCCTTCTATGTGTTACCCTTTTGGGTCGTATCAAATGATATATACCCTCATCCCTAAGGGTGATGGTATAAAAAGTTATTTTTACCCAGGATATCGATATTATAAAATTTTTCAAAAATCGCACTTAAGTTCTGAATTCAAACCTGCTGTCAATCAACTGAGTCCTTGCCGAAGTGCAACACAGTGCAACACATAAACTGGTGCCATGCACTGGATGTAAATTTTTTGGGTCGGTCTGTTTGACACTTTTTTTGCTCTGGTTAAGATCTACAACTTTGCCGAAGACAAAAAGAAAAAATTTTGGAACGGTAAATGAAATATGGACTCCGTAAAAAAATGGTAAAAAAAAAATCGTGTTAGGGTGAAAATATTAAAGTATCCGTAAAAAAATGTTTCGATGTAATAAGGCCAAATGCTTTGGGGATTTTGTTAGTTCCGGGATATACTTCAAAAATAGCTGAGTACGATGGTGGCACCAGACGATGACCTTAGAAATGTTGCACAGTGTAATCGTTGTAGACATTTCGATGCATTCATAATTAAGTGAACAATGCCAATTTGACAAGAATTTCGAGCATTTACATTTTAAGTGATTACAGCCAAATCGACCCAGAGGTAAGATTTTGATAAAATATGTTATAGTATTTGTGGTGACAATAAATGAAATCTACTTATATTTATCATTTGCTTACCACAACATTGTCTTATTGCTCGTCCACTCACAAATTCGGTCGTGTCCTAAGAAAAAAAAAAAAAAAACGTACAATACTACTACGGTCCCTCGTATAGTATTATGTATACATTACCTTTCTTGTCCAAGTCCTTCAAACAGTTGATCGTTTTGACTTCAGATTTCTCTGCTAATTTCTGTAGTTGTCCATTGTGATTACTGAGTTTACCATCAAGTATTGTTAAGGTGTTTCTAAGGTTATCAAAACCTGCGTTTGTTGTATTCACACATTGTTTGGCACCGTCAACATTCTTAGCATCATCGTTATGTTGGACATCTAATTTGTTAAGAACTTGTCTTAGTTCTGCAGCAACTTGTTTTAATTCTGATCTTAATGTGTCTTCTTCGAAGCGTGTTCGAAAATCGGCTTGATGTTGTGTCTGCGACAGTTGTATCAACACATTTGAATCCTTTTTCTGTTGTTCCACTAGCAGTTTAATCATTTCCTCCAAGTGGTGAACTTTTTCCTCGACAAGACTGCGATGGTGTTGTTCTTTCTCAGAATTTAATTCGAGCCGCAGTTTCAAAATTTCGGTATTTGCTGTAAGTCGTTCGAGTTGTTGGAGAATATTTGGAATTACTGCTGGTTCATCTTTTGGTGGACCATCGAGAGTCTATTTTTCAAAGGACAATGATATATATGTTATGTATTAATTAAAATGAGCAGCTGCTGTGGCGTACTTACTATTGCATCATCCAGAGTTATAACAACGGGTATTAAAAGCACTACAAGTGCTATGAAAGCTTCGCTATTCATCATAATGAACTGTTGTGGTTGAGCAGATTGATGTGACTACTTCAGCAGGCACTGGAATGGTGAGCGCTTCATATTGATGAGGTCTTTATATGCTTGCCCCCACAGAGTCACTTTTATCAGTAAAATGTGGAATGACAACAGCTTTGGTTTGTAGTTTCTTGTTGAGAAACATAAAGACCCTGCAAAGTGCAATGGTTTTATTTACAGATAGCACTATACCTATGCTGGAGCAATTCGCTGCTTATTGGATAAGGGCTGTTAAAATAAATATATGGGGCAAATGCTGTATAATAACGCAGGGCATTGTACTGTGCAGCACATTGGTTCTAAGTCCAATTAGCATTGTTGTCGGGCCAAATTTAGTACTTAAGAAAATCCCATGGGCCGCAGATAATTGTACACCTGTATTTAGAGCTCATTTGCCCACGAAACATCACTTAGGTCAATAGAGGTTATTTTTTTATTTTGTACCATCATCCTCAAGGATGCTCGCGACGTAAAAATTGCCACATCTATTACAGCTGCCATGTCGTAAAGCACAAATCTGGAACATACCGCCGCTGCCCTGGCCACGACATTGTTCTGGCAGGCATTAATGCAAAAAAAGGAAGGGAATATGTTCTTGGTCCATCGATCGGTAAATTCAGCCTGCATACCGACACGTCAGACAACGGGTTTAGGCTGGTTAGCTTCGCAGCGGGAAGGAACATGGTAGTGAGTGGAACCAGATTCCAGCACAAAGATATCCACAAGGCAACTTGGCTATCCCCCAATCAAAACACCAAAAATCAAATTGATCATGTGTTAATCGATGGCAGGCATGCATCTAGTGTCATGGACGTGCGTGTGATCCGTGGTGCTAATATTGGCTCGGATCTTTACCTGGTTGCATCCAA
This sequence comes from Muscina levida, assembly GCA_964034835.1. Classification (NCBI taxonomy): domain Eukaryota; kingdom Metazoa; phylum Arthropoda; class Insecta; order Diptera; family Muscidae; genus Muscina; species Muscina levida. Next base: position 20,914 of record CAXIUB010000170.1, on the reverse strand, counting down.
GGTGCGCACAAAATTGAGTAGAGCGAAAAACGCACGCAACCAAACACAAAGAAAGCTGGACATCGCGAAGCTGCAAACCCCAGAGATAGCTAATGCCTACTCGAACCAGCTCTCCCAACTTTTACGACTGAACGCCTCTACTTCTGACGTTCCCGATACACAGTGGCAGCATATTGCGCATTCCATGGCAACCGCCGCAACAACCGTACTAGGATATAAAAAGCGGCGCTCAGACGAATTCTGGTACGATGAAGAATGTCGCATAGCGTCTGAGGAACAGAATACTGCTTATAGCGCAACGCTACAGCGAATTGTAACCCGTGCTGTTAGGGAACGGCACAAGGAGAAAGCAAAACAGGCGAGACAGCTATTTAGGCAAAAAAAAGTCAGATGAAGGAACGAGAGAACGAGGATATAGAGCGATACAGGGATAGAGGTGAGACCCGAAAATTTTACCAGAAAGTAAGAGCAAATGGATACGGTAATGGCCTTCCCACCTGTAAGGACAAGGATGGAAATCTGGTCACGGATACGCAGAGTGTGCTGCACGTATGGAGAGAACACTTCCAGCAACTGCTTGTTCCAGAAGGCAGCGCTCGTAAAGTTATCACGCCAATTGTCGACGACGGATTATATTGCCCACCACCAAGTCAAGCCGAAGTAAGAAGAGCATTATCGCGGCTGAAAAACAACAAAGCAGCCGGTGCCGACGGTCTGCCGGAAGAGACCGTCGGCAAGACCGTCAAGACCGGTGGCGAGATGCTGATAACGAGCAAGCACCAGCTTCAGCGCACGGTTTGGCTTAAGGAGTGCATGCCCGACGATTAGAAGGTAAGCGTATTATGTCCTGTGCTCAAAAAAGGTGATCCAAGTGTGTGCTCCAACTACCGCGGCATCAGCCTTTTACCCATCGCATATAAGGTCCTGTCGAGTGTGCTATGTGAAAAACTAAAGTCAGTGTCATCCAACCTAATTGGACCTTATCAGTGTGGCCTTAGACCTGAAAAATCAACAACTGACCAGATTTTCACATTTCGGCAAATCCTGGAAAAGACCCAAGAGAAAAAGATCGATAGGTACCATCTTTTCGTCGACTATAAAGATGCCTTCGACAGCCCGATGCGGCAGAAATTACTCAAAGCCATGGCTGAGTTTGGTATTCCAGCGAAGCTGATACGTCTTTGCGGAATGACGCTGACTGACAACGAAGTCTTCAGTGAAGATTGGCTAGGACCTTAAGGAGCCATTCTATACCAGACGAGGCCTAAAACAAGTCGTTGGCCTATCATGCGATTTCTTCAACATTGTGATGTAGATGATAATGAGAGAAGCTGCAGTAAACACGAGTGGCACTATATTCAACAAAAGCCACATGCTACTCGCGTACGCTGATGACGTCGACATCATCGGTCGAAAACTGGTGGATGTGACTGCAGCCTTCTCAGGTATACAGAAGGAATCAGCGAAAATGGGCCTAACGGTGAACGAGGACAAAACGAAGTTATTAGTTTCAACGAACAAAGAATATATTCGTTTGGGAAACTGCGTGAACGTTGATAACTATAATTTCGAGGTGTTAGACAATTTTGTCTACCTAGGCTCCGCCATCAACAAAGAAAATAATGTCCGCCTAGAAATCCGGAGAAGAATCCTGCTTGCAAATAAATGCTACTACGGACTAAGCAAGCGATTCAATGACAAAGCCCTCTCTCGACGAACAAAACTCTAGCTATGCCAGATACTGGTTCTACCTGTCTTAATGTATGGTTCAGAATTCGGGGTTATGACACAAGCGGTTAAAACGGTTCTGGGGTATTCGAGAGAAAAATACTATACGTATCGGCGTCGTATGAACCATGAGCTGTACGAGCTGTACACTGACATTGACGTGGTCAGACGCATTAAGGTTCAACGGTTGCGTTGGCTAGGTCATGTTGTACGCATGGACGAAAATGCTCCAGCTCGAAAAGTCTTCGACAATGAACTCGATGGACGGCGCAGAAGTGGGCGACCAAAACTCCGTTGGAAATACCAGGTTACTGAGAACCTTACAGAACTTGGTGTGACTAACTGGAGAAGAAGCACAGAAGACCGAGGCGCGGTATATAATTCACTGGGATTGCAAAGAAGTGCCAGCTAAGTAAGTAATTAAAAATCAAAACCCAACAAATGTACTGGTTAAGGACCAACATCAAAGTTAAGTCTGGAGAATAAAGTTCTTCTTTATAAAACTATGCTCAAACCAATATGGACATACGGTATCCAACTTTGGGGTACAGCGAGAAATTCGAACATTGAAATCCTACAACCATATCAAACAAACACTATTAGAATGATTGTGAACGCTTCCTGGTTCGTTATCCATGATAATATTCATAAAGATCTAAGAATTTCTAAAATCAAAAATGAGATAAATCGATTTAGTGCAAACTAGTTAGATATACTTAGTAGACATCCCAATGCAGTAGCTATTTCCTTTCTAGACGATAGTGAGGAAATTCACAGATTAAAACGATCTCATATATTAGATTTACCTTTCCGTAATTAGAGATTTATGTAAATTTCGATTTAGATTTATGAATAATTATAATGTAATTACTAATTAGTGTCTGAAAAAAACTTTATCAATGTTTATACGTTTTGAACTCAGTGGAGTTCAAAACATACGTAATATTAAGGTTATATCATTTGCTTATTATTGTACTACAATAGATCGCAAAATAAAAGACCGGAAAAAATTGTATCACAGTGAAATCAATAAACAAATAATCATTGTATCGTATAATTTCGAGAAAATAAATCCCTGTCTACGGTCCTTTATTATAATTTAAAAATTCTTATCCAGTTTATTGAGTTTTTTCATACATCATCATAGAAATAGTAAACAGACATTTGGTCCAACCATTGTTTACAATATATTTCAGTAACATGTAAGTCTCTATAAAGTATTCAATTTAGTATAATACACCATAACGAATATATGGAATTAAATTAGAAGGAGAGTACTGCATACTACACAAAGCCAAGTTTGCTTTAAGCTCTTCTTACTGTGGCAACGACTACGACATCTGCTGCCGAAGAAATAAAAATTAAAAGGTTAAACAAACAATAACTTATCAAATATTACCTCAGAACTTTAGAAATGACCGTTTTTTCGCAGGGATCCATCTAATTGAAAATACCTCTCAGAGGTCGAATCATCATTTTCACAGATTTTAAAGGATAATATCCACCCCAGCTTATACCATTATCATTATCAGTGTCGTAGTAAATGCCATTTAAATTGCTATAAATTGAATATTCATTATTCTTTCAATAGCGTCTTTCTAAAGACAAAATGTAAGTAGATGTCCTTACCTAGAATAACAAGAATAATACCACCAAGCTCCTTTCTTGTAAACAGCACAATTTTCATTAATCACATCATCATTATCATTATCCATTGTTGAAAAGTTGAAACCTTTGTGTTCACGAAGCGAATTGCCAGCAGTACCTTTATAGCCGTCAACTTTTTTTAGTTTATATAGTTCCGCCTCACTGCCAACCTCAAACTCCTTATATTTGGCATATATCGTGACATTCTCAAGATCCGTCATCTCAACGAGAAGCTCAACGGGTGCCAGAGTAGTGGTGAGCGCATGAAGTTTATCAAGTCCCAACCAGAATTCGCCTTTCAAATCCCCAAAACCATTCTTATACTCCGTCCAGTTGCGATAGAAGTTCACGGTTCCGTTAATTCGTCGCTGTATAACGAGCCAACCACCGCCATCGCTAACGTTATCACAAGTTACGTTAAAAGGATCAGTACCAATGAGAGAATTGGTGATTCGACATTGATCAGCAGAACAGTGTGTTGGTTTGTTGTCGGCACAACTGGTAGGGTATTTTTCATAAACCGAGGCGCTGAAAATGGAAAAGTATAAAGACGAAAGCTGCAGATATTTTACATGCGAAAGTTTTAATATGAAGACATTCTGACAAGTTTGTTATCGCAGCAACCACTCGTACAAAACTGAATTTTTTTACCATTACACTTAGGGATAAGCATTTTATATCATAGAACCAGTAAGAAAGTTTCAGTCGGGAAAACCGACTTACATATACCCTAACCTAGGGTTGTCAGACACCGAATCCGAAAAGTTGGGAAAACCGAGACTAAAAAGCGGGATTTGTCGGGACAAATGTAATGATCATATTATATTGGTTTTGACATTTTTTATTAAGAAATATTAGTTGAAAACTCATTGCAGTTTGATACTGATAACCGCCATTATTATAATAGATTTAAACAAACTCAAATATAATAAACTACAGATATGACTTATACATACACTTTGTGTTACTCCCTCGTCAATCAATTCAATCTTATGATTAGTTTAGCCTTTACAAGATCAAAAGACAAAACTACCAACGGTATTGCAAATGAGCAACATTGCTCCGCCCTTTCTGATACCTCACACACAAATACATAGTTCCGCCCACTTTAGAAATCAAGTAATAATATCAATACACCCAACCGGATCGTACCCAAATTCAGTATTTAGTAAAGCTATAACAGGATAACGTTTTGGAAGTCTATTCACGATCCTTCTGGTACCTCCCATACAATTGTACCGTTCCGCCCACTTTAGAGATGGAGTAAAAGTATCAATAAATTTAACGCGATTGTACCCAAATTCTTTGTTTAGTAAAGCTATAGCAGGATACAAGGATAAAGTTTTGGAAGTCTATCCACGCCCCTTCTGGTACCTCCCATACAATTGTACCGTTCCGCCCACTTTAGAGATGGAGTAATAATATCAATGAATTTAACGCGATTATACCCAAATTCTTTATTTAGTAAAGCTATAGCAGGATACAGTTTTGGAGAACAAAAAACTAGAAGTCTAGCCACGCCCCATCTGGTACCTCCCATGCCCATCTGGTACCGCCCACTTTAGAAATCGGTTGTTATTATTATTATTAATAGACCTAACGCGATGGTGCCAAAATTCTGTATTTAGTAAAGCTGTCAAACCTGAATCTGTAATTGACTCAATGGAACAACTGGAAATTAACCCAGTGGCCATCGCCTTAGTTGATAAACTACTAAAATTTAGGCGCATTGGATCCAATCTGGGCGTGTCAAATATTTCCAAGGTGGCGGTTCGTGGTACTTCACAAGGAGGAGTACTCTCTCCTATACTATGGAACCTCAACATTAACACTCTCCTGAGGAAGATGGAACAAACGGGCTGCACAAGCGTCGCATATGCGGACGACGTGGCACTAATAGTCACCGGCAAAGATCCGAAACTACTCTCCGAGCTACTGGAATCTGGGCTGAAACTTGTTTTAAAATGGTGTCATGACTGTGGACTGTGTGTAAACCCGAGTACAACAGAACTGGTGCTATTTACACGGAGATACAAAATCCCTCAATTTGCCTAACCAATACGAGTATTAAATGGATTCGCACTTACACTCTCTGATAGTGCCAAATACCTCGGGCTAACATTGGACAGTAAACTGAATTGGAATCTGAACACTCAGACCAGGATTAGCAAAGCGGCAACGATTCTATACTGCTGCAAATGGGCAATCGGCCTAAATTGGGGAATTAGCCCCAAGAACCTAAACTGGTTATACGAATTAGTTATTAAATCAATATTATTCTACGGATCGGCAGTCTGGTGGCCGGCGCTAGATATAGCGTCCCAAGGGCTGAAATTCGAACGCATTATGAGACTGATGACAATCATGATAACAGGGGCACTTAGAACTACTCCAACTAAGACACTGTTCACGATCCTAAACTGGTTACCCCCGGACATTGAGGCGAGGAAAATAGCGGCGAATACCGCAATGCGTTTAGACGCCACAAAAGCATGGATGCACAGAATCTATGGACATGTCAAAATTCTGAACCTAATCAATGTGATCTACCACACGGATTACACCATACCTGAACCTTTATTCGATCCGGGTTTTATAAGGAACATCCCAGATAGGTCTTACTATAATGATAATGCCCTGAACTTTGGGGAGGATGTCATTCTAATTTTCACGGACGGTTCAAATCAAAGGATAGAGCGGGCTGTGGAATCTTTTCGGAAAAGTTGAATCTGAGTTTATCAATCAGGCTACCAGACAATTATAGCATAGTTCAGGCCGAAATAGCGGCCAATAGAATAGCCGTAGAGAAAATTCAGTATTTTGGGATATTGGACGGCAATATTCATATTCAAGAAATGTTCGTGAATACCGGTCGTCTCTTGAGGAGATAGCGAGACATTCGACGGTTACCCTAACATGGGTTCCAGGACATGGGGACATATATTAAAACCAAAGGGATCCCTCTCACAAGGGGGAAACAGCTCATTGCGGGGAAACTGAACCTGATTGCTGAAGAAAGATGGGCAAGAGAACCCACCTGCACGGCGACCAAACAAATTTGGCCTACAATGGATGAACAGAGCAGAGAATGACAAAATGTATAATAAGAGTACTGTTGAAGTATTAATATCCAAACATGTACATGTGTAAAGAATAAACGATCAAACCATGCCCATACCCGCACACACTTGTGCATTGGTATACCCAAGTACACGAGAACCCAGCACATGCTGTTACAAATGTTGCTTGTGTTGGGTGCTAGATATACATGTCAAATTTCTATATCTGAGCCGTAGAGTATGGGAATGTACAGGAGTACACATGAGTACTTATGTCACCCGTAGTGCTTAGAAGTGTTGACGAATGTAAGAAACGATCGTAGATAAAAAAACTTCATAATTAAGTTGAGTCTGCTTCGGCTTCTGACCTCGTGTGCGTCGAGTGTATTTTGTGTATACTTGTGTATGAGAAACAAAAGTAAGGGTAGGTAGATGTAACGTTCGTTATAAATAGTGTGCAAACATGTCTTTTTCAACGCAAATAAGAGTTTGTAAGCATTCTCTGTATGTTAGGTATAGTTCCATACAAGTATACAAGTTATGGGTATGTCCTTAAGTATACATTAATGCCGAGTACTAATTGTCATTTTCTGGCACAGAGGACACGCTGCTGTGCTGAACTTGTCCAGAGTCCACCTGAGGAACATCATAGCTGTAATAACTGGTCACTGACCGGTTGGTAAACACGCTAAGAGGCTGAAACTACCCTACAACAATTTTTGTAGAAGCTGCAATGATGAGGAAGAAGAGGAGACCACGAAACATCTTCTATGTCACTGCCCTGCTTTTAGTGACCTGAGATACGAAAAGCTTGGTCATCGCACACTTCTAGACAATACCTGTCTATCCGTAGGCGATTTGCGGAATATTCATGCCTTCATCAGAGCAACGAAATGGCTGGACAGCGACGTTGGCCGAATAGAATAGGAACATTTGGTGCGAAAATCTTAAAATGGTATCACAACGGGACTCATACTAGGACCCATGTGAGCTGTGTTCAACGTGGCTGCCGAATTAACCTAACCTAAAGCTCAAGCAGTATAAACATTTTGAGAACAAATCTGAAAGCGTAGACGAGCCCCTTCTGGTACCTCCCATACAAATGTACTATAGTAATAATATTAATACACTCGACACGATCGTGCCCAAATTTTGTACTTTGTTAAGCTATAACAGGATAAATTTTTTAAAAAAAAACTAAAGTCTAGCCACGCCCCTTTTGGTAACTCCAAAACAAATGTACCGTTCCGCCCACTATAGAGATCGAGTACAAATATCAATAAATCCAATGCGGTCGTACTCAAATTCTTTAGGGTGAGGGTATATGTAGGTCGGTTTGCCCGACTAAAACTTTCTTACTGGTTTTTTTTTTCGAATTTGATCAAAAAACCTACTTTTACCTCGTTTATCGATATTATAAAATTTTTCAAAAACCGCAAACTCTTTTTTGTTTTGTAGAATCGAGTTTCTTAGTATTCTGAAAATTTGTAAGAAAAATTTTATTTTTTCAACCAAAATTTCGTATTTATTTTTAATTCATAAAAATTAAGGCGGACACTGCAAAATGTGTTCAGTTTAGCACTTAAGTCCTGAATTCAAACCTGTTGTCAATAAACTGAGTCCTTGCCTAATAAAATCTTTGTAGAAATTTCGTTGTAATTCATAATTATGTAAGTATTCCCATTTTGACAAGAATTTCGACTGTTTGTTTAAAAGCATTCACATTTTAAGTACTTTACTTTACTGACAGCAACAACAGAAATTCATCTATCAGTAGCCGCACGTAGAAAACCATTCCAAGCGCTTCGGTCTTTTGCGCTCCGTAGATAGTTCGTCATACCAAGCTTACTTAACATTTCCGTCACCTGGTCTATCCATCGGAGTTTTGGTCGCCCCCTCCTGCGCCGCCCATCGAGTTTATTGCCGAAGACTTTTCGAGCCGGACGCGTTATCGTCCATTCGTACAACGTGTCCAAGCCAGCGCATTCGGTCTATTTGAACGCGCTTGACCACGTCGATGTCGTTGTACAGCTCATGATTCATTCGACGACGGTACTCGCCGTTCACGATGATGGGTCCAAATATTTTGCGGAGTATTTTTCTCTCGAAGACTCCCAGAATAGATTGATCCGCTTGTGTCATTACTCACGATTCTGCGCTGTAGAGCAAGACAGGTAGGATCAGATTCTAGTAGAGCTGGATCTTTGTTTTTCGAGAGAGCGCTTTGTCGTTAAATCCCTTAGCGCATAGTAGCAGCGGTTTGCGATCAATACTCGTCTTTTGATTTCGAGGCTGACATTATTATTTTTGTTTATGGCGGAGCCAAGGTAGACAAAATCATCTACCACTTCAAAATTATAGTTGTCAACGTTCACGCAGCGTCCCAGACGAGTGGACTCTTTGTTCGTTGAAACAAATAACTTGGTTTTGTCCTCGTTTATCACCAGACCCACTTCAGCCGACTGCTTTTCAATGCTCGAAAAAGCCGCAGTAACATCTCGCAAACCACGTCCAATAATATCGATATCATCAGCATACGCGAGCAACATGTGGCTTTTGTTAAATATGGTGCCATTCCTGTTTACTGCTGCTTTCCGCATGATCATCTCCATTACGATGTTAAAGAGATCGCAGGACAGACTATCGCCTTGTCTAAAGCCTCGCTTGGTAGAAAATGGCTCTGACAGATTTTTGCCAATTTTCACTGAAGACTTCGTGTCAGTCAGTGTCATCCCGCAGAGTCGAATTAGTTTTGCGGGGATACCAAACTCAGCCATAGCATCCAACAATTCCTGTCGTATCGGACTGTCAAATGCAGCTTTGTAATCGATGAACAGATGGTAGATATCGATCTGCATTTCTTGGGTCTTCTCCAGGATTTGTCGTAGCGTGAATATCTGGTCGGTGGTGGATTTACCAGGTCTAAAGCCACACTGATAAGGTCCAATCAGGTTCGCCAGGAGGGGTTTTAGTCTTTCACATAACACACTAGACAGGAACTTGTACGCGATGGGTAAAAGGCTAATCCCGCGATAGTTGGTACACACACTAGGATCGCCTTTCTTAAGCACGGGACATAGGACACTCAGATTCCAATCATCGGGCATGCTTTCCCTGAGCCAAATCGTGTTTATGAGCTGGTGCATGCATGTTACCAGGTCATCGCCGCCGGCTTTAAAAAGCTCTGCCGGCAGTCCATCGGCTCCCGCAGCTTTATTATTTTTAAGCCGGGCAATTGCTGTGCTGATCTCGTTTTGGATCTGTGGTGGACAATCTACTCCATCGTCGATGATTGGTGTGATTCCTTCACTTATGCTGCCTTCGGGAACGAGAAGAGATTGAAAGTGTTCCCTCCATATTTGTAGCACACTCTGAGTGTCCGTGACCAGATTTCCGTCTCTGTCCTTACAGGTGGGGATCCCTGTTCCAAAACCTTTACTTTTTACCTTTTGGTAGAACTTTCGGGCCTCACCTCTATCCCTGTAGTTTTCGATATCCTGGCTCTCTCTTTTCTTCCACAGACGCTTTTTCCGTCTGAACAGGCGTTTCATCTCCCTCCTTTTCTCTTTATAACGCTCCGTCACCGCACGCGTCGCCATTGGCTGCAGTTTTGCCTTGTATGCAGCATCCATTTCCTCAGACATTTCGCGACATTCGTCATCGTACCAGGGCTTGTCTGAGCGTGGTTTTTCATAACCCAGTACGGTTGTTGCGGCAGTGGTCATAGAATTCGCAATATGCTGCCACTGCATGTCGGGAACATCAGAACTAGGGGGATTTGTATGGAGTAATTTTGAGAGTTGGTTGGAGTAGGCATTGGCTATCTCAGTGGTCTGCAGCTTTGTGATGTCTAGCTTCCTTTGCGTTTGATTAAGAGTGTTTTTAGCTCTACTTAATCGTGTGCGTACCTTGGCTGCAACTAGGTGGTGATCCGAGTCGATATTTGCACCGCGCATCACACGCACGTCCATACCGCTTGAGACATGCCTTCCATCAATTACCACATGATCAATCTGATTTCTTGTATTTTGATCGGGAAATATCCAGGTTGCCTTGTGGATATCTTTATGCGGGAATCTGGTTCCACTCACAACCATGTTTCTTGCCGACGCGAAACTTACCAGTCTGAATCCGTTATCGGAGGTGTTGTTATGTAGACTGAATTTTCCGACTGCTGAACCAAGAGCATCTTCCCTTCCTATTTTAGCATTAAAATCTCCCAGAACAATTTTAATGTCATGTGCAGGGCAGCGGTCATATATATCCTCCAGGCGCTCATAGAATGCATCTTTGATGTCATCGTCTTTGTCTTCCGTCGGGGCGTGTACACAAATCAGCGTAATGTTAAAATATTTCGCCCGGATGCGAATGGTGGCTATACGGTCATTTACAGGGTTAAACTGCGAGACCAGGTGTCGAAGTCTCTTGCCGACTATGAAACCACATCCAAATTCGTGTCTTTCTGCATGGCAGCTGTAAAAGATGTCACAGTTCTTCCGTCGTGTGCATCCCTGTCCCGTCCATCTCATTTCCTGTATGGCGGTGATGTCAGCCTTGTATTTGTTAGAGTTCGGACATTCCAGGTGCATATCCTTAAATCATGGTCCTTATATCGTTTGCGGGGGTCGTCAACATTTGGGGGGGTTCTTGTTTTTCGTCTTCTTCGTGTTTTCATAATAAATTTTTGTTTAAGGAGAGTGGCTTATTAGGCCACCGCTCCCGATCTTAGTTTCTTTTGGGGCTGCTAAAGCCACTAAGAGAGTCTGTGTTAAGTTTCAGTAACTTCTGTAACCTACTTCCTAAGACGCATCGGTGGTAGCATGCCGATTAGGTTACTCAACATTTCGCTTTCTAACTTTAGCTAACTTCTAAGCGGTTGCTTTAAAGTCATTGCCCGGGGAATACTTGGTCTAAGACCGGAAGTAGTTAGCTGCTTGGACAGTGGCACAAAGGAATCGCTTCTGGTCACTCCCATGTGAGTGACAATCAGTAACTTTCAACCTCTGGGCAAAGTCCCATTCCCCGGAAATCCGTGCTGCAAGTGGTTAAAATGGGCGTGGCTTCGCCCCATACTACTCGAATTTTGAAATGGCTGTATCTTTTAAATAAATTATAGGTACGAAGATTTTGTACAGAAATCGATTTCAATATTCGTTCTTTAGTTGTGAAAATACCGAAAAAAAAGGATAACACTGGTACTATCGCCCAGACCAAATGCCTAAAGGCAGAGTTACGAAAATGTATATAGGATTGCTCCCCTACTAGAGAGCCTCCGTATGGGGTATTTAGAAATTCGTACATTTAGGGGTAAAAGGCCGAAAAGGGGTAATACTGTTATCATCACCCAGACCAAACGGCTAAACTTATTATCGTATATGGGCATGCTTCTATAGAATTAGAGGGTGGTACCAGTTCATTTCAGTTGTGAAATACGAATGTATCTTTTCAAATTCGTGCAACTGAAATATTCATTTCAACTTTCGAATTAATATTTCTCCAAAACTGCTTACGGTATTGAAAATGGGCTACATAGTCCCGCCCTCTCTGCTAGCTCTCATACAAATACATAAATCGGTAATATGGTAATACTATCAATACTCCCAACGGCATCGTACCCAAAATCTGCATTTAGTAAAACAATAACTGGATAAAGTTTTGGGAAAAAAAATTGAAAGCCTAGCCACCCCCCTTCTGGTACTTACAAATGTACATTTCCGCCCACTTTAGAGATGGAGTAATAATATCAACAAATTCAATGCGAGCCTACCCAAATTCTTTATTTAGTAAAACTATAGCAGGACACAGTTTTGGAGAAAAAATACTGGAAGTCAAGCCACGCCCCATCTGGTACCTCACATACCCATCTGGTACCGCCTACTTTAGAAATCGATTAATATTATAAGTAAGCCTACTATGCCCAAATTTTGTATTTAGTAAAGCTCATACAGGATAAAGTTTTTGAGAAAAAAATCTGGAAGTCTAGACACTCCCCTTCAGGTACTTTCTATACAAATGTACCACTCCGCCCAATTTGGAGATGGCGTATAAATACAAATACACTCGACACGATCGTGTCCAAATTCTGTATTTTATTAAGCTATAACAGGAAAAAGTTCTGGAGAAAAAAACTGGAAGTCTAGCCGCGCCTCTTCTGGTACCTCCCATACAAATGTACCACTCCGCACACTTTAGAAATCGATTAATAATATCAATTAAATGGAAAATTTTATGTTAAACTATTTGATTGATTGAAAATTTTATGTTTTACTGAGGGTGAGGGTATATGTTAGTCGGTTTGCCCGACTGAAACTTTCTTACTGGTTTTTTACCAAATTTCCGGCCGGATACGAAATTGGCTAAAATGTTTCGTACAAACCCATCGGTGACCAAAATTTATATAGATTTAAGGACTCTAAAGAAAAGTTAGCACCAATTACGTGACTTTATTTAAGAATAAATACATCATATTATATATCATTATTATACAGTAAATTAAATGATGTGAAAGTGTCGCTATATTTAGACCGCCATAGAGAAACCACAGTGCTATGACCTGCAACAAGAAATACATACATTTTATGATTTCTAAATTAAATTAAGATTCGAATTTTACCTGAGTAATTCCGAAATGAAACATATTTTAATGGAGATACAATTAATCGGAAATAATTGGTCGTAACATCATTTGCACTGCTTTCAATGAATATGAGTAGCCATGGAAGTCACTCCAGTTTATTCCATTCTTAGCATCAGATGTATTGCCTGTCTTATAGTAAAGACCATTTAAATTGCTAAAAATTAAATTAAAAAAAACTGTATTACTTAAAACGCTGTTAAATACAACACAATTATGTTACCTCCAACCACATGCTCTGTACCACCAACCACCTTTAAGGCGTACAGCACAATTGACACTATCTAAATCGTTATCCTTATCATATGTTGTAAAGCTATAACCCTTATGGTACTTGAAAGAATCGCCTGCAGTGCCTTCATAGTCACCCACGGCCTTTAGTTTGTATAGCTCTGCCTCACTGCCAATAACAAACTCGTTATATTTGGCATATTTCGTGACATTCTCATGATCCGTCAGTTGGATAAGTAGCTCAACCGGTGCCAGGGTAGTGGTGAGCGCATGCATTTTATCAAGTCCCAGCCAGAATTCTCCCTTCAAGTCTCCGAATCCATTCTTATAGTCCATCCAGTTGCGGTAAAAGTCCACGGTTCCACTAATGCGTCGTTGAACGACGAGCCAACCACCACCGTCGCTGACTCCATCGCATGTTACGTTGAAAGGACCGTTACGAATAAGCAAATTGCTGATAAGGCATTGATCATCAGAACAATAGGCCGTATTGTTGTCGGCACAACTGGTCGGGTATTTATCGTAAGGCGAGTAGCTGAAACGGAAAGTTTCAAGGTGCTATACATAAAATCGGCATATATCGGTATATATTTACAGGTGGTCCTAGCAATACTTCGCTATTGCATATTTTGGACCATTATACTTTTCAAACGATGAAGTCACTTATTGGTTTCCTGAAGCTGTGGTACTATTACACCTACAACATTTTGAAAACTATTAATATTGATGAATTTTCATAAGGATCAGGATAAAGGTTAAAGCGAGTTATCGTGCCCACCAGCCGGCCATGCAGTGGAAATTTTCTACCAAAAGCCAATTTTTCGAATAATCGATTTAAAAAAACAAACAACTTATGCACTTTTGTAAAGTAATTTTTCTCTAAACACATAATTTGGGTACGATTCCGTTGGGTGTATTGATATTATTACTCGATTTCTAAAGTAGGCGGAGTGGTATATTTGTATGGGAAGTACCAGAAGGGGCGTGTCTAGACTTCCAGATTTTTTTATTCAAAACCTTATCATGTTATAGCTATACTAAATACAGAATTTGGGCACGATCGCGTTGGGTGTATTGATATTATTACTCGATTTCAAAAGTAGGCGGAGTGGTATATTTGTATGGGAATGGGTACCAGAAGCGGCGTGTCTAGACTTTCAGATTTTTTTCTCCAAAACTTTATCCTGTTATAGCTTTACTGAATACAGAATTTGGGCACGATCGCGTTGGGTGTATTGATATTATTTCTCCATCACTAAAGTGGGCGTAATGTTACATTTTTATGGGAGGTACCATAAGGGGCGTTGCTGGACTTCCAAATTTTTTCTCCAAAACTTTATCCTGTTATAGCTTTACTACATAAAGAATTAGGGTACGGTTACATTGGATTTATTGATATTATTACTCGATTTCTTAAGTGGGCGGAATGATGTTTTTTATGAGAGGTACCAGAAGGGGCGGGGCCATGTAGCCTATTTTCAATACCGTAAGTAGTTTTGGCAAAATATTAACCCGTGCAAATTTTCAAAACGTTTGGTTGCGTCTTTCGAAAGTTATCGTGCGCACCAACCGGACAGCCAGACAGACCGACAGACGGACATGGCCCAAACGTCTTAAAAGGTCACGAATCGAATTTGGCTCAAAGAAACCTTGGGTCTAAAGTGACTTCTTCTATGTGTTACACTTTTGGGTTGTATCAAATGATATATATCCTCATCCCTAAGGGTGATGGTATACAAAACAAGAACCCCCCAATTTTAACGACCCCCGCAAACGCTATACCACGATTAAGGGAAATGCACCTGGAATGTCCGAAATCTATACAGAGATGGTGCCTCTATCCAACTGGCGAATGTCCTCGACAAGTACAAGACTGACATCACCGCTATATAGAAAATGAGATGGACGGGACAGGACAAAATTGTTCTGGGAGATTGTAATGTTAAAATAGGAAGGGGAGATGCTCTTTGTTCAGCAGTCGAAAAATTCAGTCTACACAACAACACCTCCGATAACGGATTCAGACTGCTTAGTTTCGATTCGGCAAGAAACATGGTTATGAGTGGAACCACATTGCCGCATACAGATATCGACAAGGCGACCCACCTAGTTGCAGCCAAGGTATGCACACGATTAAGTAGTGCTAAAAATACTCGTAATCAAACGCAAAGAAAGCTAAACATCACAAAGCTGCATAACACCGAGATAGCCAATGCCTACTCCAACCAACTCTCTCAATTATTCCAAACAAACCGCCCTAGTTCTGATGTTACCGACACTCTGTGGCAGCATATTGCGAATTCTATGACCACTGCCGCAACAACCGTACTGGTTTATGAAAAACCACGCTCAGACAAGCCCTGGTACGATGATGAATGTCGCGAAATGTCTGAGGTAATGGATGCTGCATACAAGGCAAGACTTTAGCCAATGGCGACGCGTGCGGTGACGGAGCGTTGTAATGAGAAAAGGATGGAGATGAAACGCCTGTTTAGGCGGTAAAAGCTTCTGTGGAAGAAAAGAGAGAGCCAGGATATCGCAAACTACAGGGATAGAGGTGAGGTCAGAAAGTTCTACCAAAAGGTAAAAAGTAAAGGTTTTGGAACAGGGATCACCACCTGTAAGCACAGAGACAGAAATCTGGTCACGGACACTCAGAGTGTGCTGCAAATATGGAGGGAACACTTTCGGTCTCTACTCGTTCCGAAGGCAGCATAAGTGACAAAATTACACCAATCGTCGACGATGGAGTAGACTATCCACCACCTACCCAAAAAGAGATAAGCACTGCAATTGAACGGCTTAAACATAATAAAGCTGCGGGAGCCGATGGACTGCCGGCAGAGCCATTGAAAGCCGGCAGCGATGAGCTGGTACCATGCATGCACTAGCTCATAAACACAATTTGGCTCAAGAAGTGCATACCCGATGATTGGAATCTGAGTGTCCTTTGTCCCTTGCTTAAGAAAGGCGATCCAAGTGTTTGTATTAACTATCGCGGGATTAGCCTCTTACCCATCGCATACAGGGTCCTGTCTAGTGTGTTATGGCGAACCTGATTGGACCTTATCAGTGTGGCTTTAGACCTGGTAAATCCATGACCGACCAGATGTTCACACTACGACAAGTCTTGGAAAAGACCCAAAAAATTCAGATCGATACCTACCATCTGTTAATCGATTACAAAGCTGCATTCGACAGTCCGATACGACAGAAATTGTTGGATGCTATGGCTGAGTTTGGTATCCCCGCGAAGCTAATACGACGAAGGCTTCAGTGAAAATTGGCAAAAATCTGACAGAGCCATTTTCTACCAAGCGAGGCTTTTGACAAGGCGATAGTATGTCCTGCGATCTCTTTAACATTGTAATGGAGATGATCATGCGGAAGGCTGCAGTAAACAGGAATGGTACCATCTTCAACAAAAGTCACATGTTGCTCGCGTTTGCCGATGCAGTGGTCGAAAGTGATTTTGGTGATAAATGAGGACAAAACCAAGTTATTTGTTTCAACGAACAAACAGTCCACTTGTCTGGAACGCTGCGCGAACGTTGACAACTTTAACTTTGAAGTGGTAGATGATTTTTTCTACCTTGGCCCAACATAAACAAAAACCAGTACAGAAATTTCAGTCACTGATAAATACCATCACCCACTATAAGACATTATTTAAGTCTTGAGTTATTGAAATTAACCGATTTGTAATTAATATGATGGTATAATTACTTATGTATTATTAGGAATATGCTTGCTTGTGGATCATAATCGGTTGTAGCTAGGACTTTCGGTCATAATACCAATGGTCTAGAGACATGTAGCAAAACCGTAATAGTTTGACTTTTTTGTTTACGAGGTACCGTTAGGGGCAGCTCAAAGTGTCCGAAGATTTTTTGTAAATTAACGTTCAGTAAAGAAAAATTTGGTTAAATTCAGGGGATATACAAAAATATATGCATGATAAAGTAGCAATTCCGTTTCTTTATATGGGAGGTACAAGAATGGGTGTGTCAAATAGTTAGGTTTTCTGAGATTTTGCCCATTCACAAGACTGACCAAATTTTATTATCCCTCAGGTGCCCGTTTGGAAGTTATTGGAGAAATATTAATTTCCACAAATAGGTCAATTTGTATGGTAGGTACCAGAAGGGGTCAACCGATAAAGTCAATTTTCATCAAAGAGTAAAATTTTCATGAGCGTACAACTTACGCAAATTCTGATTGAATTCAGTGTACTTGTAAAAAAGATATGTTTGTCACACTATGGGGGCAAAATCGGTCATTTGTATGGGAGGTACCAGAAGGGGTGTGTCAAATAGTTAGGTTTTCTGAGGTTATGCCTCCTATTACAAGATAAATTAACTGCCAAATCTGATTGTCCCCCAGGTGCCAGTTTGAAAATTATGGGAGAAATATTAATTTTCCTAAAATATGTAATTTTGTATGGGAGCTACCAGAATGCGTGAACAGATATAGTCAATGTTCCATAACTTACCAAAATTGGACTGAATTCAATGTACTCACAAATAAGGTATGTATGTAAGACTATGGGGGTGAGTACGGTCATTTGAATGGGAGGTACCAGAAGGGGTGTGCCAAATAGTTAAGTTTTCTAGGGTTTGGCCTCCTATCATAATATAAATTTATCAACTAATTTTTGATTACCCCCCAATTATCTGCTTGGAAGTTATGTGTGAAATATTCATTTCCCAAAAATAGGTAATTTTGTATGGGAGGTACCAGAAGGGGTGGGGCTATTCAACCCAGTTACAATCCCATAAGTTCGTTTTGAAAAATATTAATACTGGTAAATTTTCATATCGATTCGTTAAGGTTTACTCGAGTTATCTTGCCCACCAGCCAGACAGACGGACATAGCTCAATCGTCTTAAAAATTCCTGAAACGAATTTGGTCTTAAGATGCTTGGGGTCTAACTCGTCTCATTTAATGCGTGACACTTTTTTCGTATCAAATGATATATACCCCCATCCCTAAGGGTGATGGTATAATAATAATGTCAGCCTGGAAGTCAAAAGACGAGTATTGATCGCAAACCGCTATGCGTAGAAATAAGATCCAACTCTACCAGACTCTAGTCCTACCTGTCTTGCTCTACAGCGCAGAATCCTGGATAATGACACAAGCGGATCAATCTATCCTGCGAGTCTTCGAAAGAAAAATACTTTGCAAAATATTAGGACCCATCATCATTAACGGCGAGTGCCGTTGTCGAATAAATCATGTAAGAGCTGTACAACGACACCGACGTAGTCAAGCGCTTTCATATAGACCGAATGCCCTGGCTTGTTACGTTGTACGAATGGACGAAAACACTCCGACTCGAAAAGTCTTCGGTAATAAACTCGATGGGCGGCGCAGGAGGGGGCGACCAAAACTCCGATGGATGGACCAGGTGAAAGAGCTGTTAACTAAACTTGGTGTGACGAACTATCTACGGAGCGCAAAAGACCGAAGCGCTTGGAATTCTTTTCTACGTGGGGCTACTGATAGATGAATTTCTGTTGCTGTTGCCAATTAAGAAGAAAAGGAAGACAGAAAAACTTGGTGCGACAATAGTCCTTCATTTTCAATTTAAAACTAAAACCAGTACAGAAATTTCAGTCAGATAAAGTGACTGATAAATACCATCACCCACTATAAGATATTGTTTAAGTCTTGAGTTATTGAAATTAACTGATTTGTAATTAAAACCAGTTTGAAAGTTTCAGTCGGGCAACCTGACTTACATATACCCTTACCCTCAGTAAAACAAATAATTTTCTATTATATTGATATTATTACTCGATTTCTAAAGTGGGCGGAGTGGTACATTTGTATCGGAGGTACGAGAAGGAGTGTGTCTAGGCTTCCAGATTTATTCTCCATAACTTTAACCTGTTATAGTTTTACTAAATACAGAATTTGGGCACGATTGCGTTGGGTGTATTGATATTATTACTAAATCCCTAAAGTGGGCGGAAAGGTACATTTGTATGGGAGGTACCATAAGGGGCGTGTCTAGACTTCCAAATTTTTCTCTCCAAAACTTTGTCCTATTATAACATAACAAAATTCAGAATTTACCCTATTTCTAAAGTGGGCGGAGTGGTACATTTGTTTGGGAGGTACCAGAAGGGGCGTGTCTAGACTTCCAGATTTATTTCTCCAAAACTTGAACTTTACCAAATACAGAATTTGGGCACGATCGCGTTAGGTCTTTTCATAATATTAATCGATTTCTAAAGTGGGCGGTGCCGGATGTGTATGGGAGGTACCAGATGGGGCGTGGATAGACTTACAATTTTTCTCTTCAAATCTTTATCCTGTTATAGCTATACTAAAAATAGAATTTGAGTACGAATTTGAGTACGATCCCTAAGGGTGAAGGTATAAAAAGTTGTAACTTACCAAAACATTGTGTCATCGCTCGTTCGTTTGCATACTTGGTTATATTCTATAATATGCAAAATGTTTAATACAAATTGTGGACCCTCCCTTGATTTATCATACCTTTCTCTGAAATGTTTCGCAAAAGACTGTGCATTATCTCCTCTGATTTTTTAAGACTTTCCGCATTCTCTCGTAATTGACTGTTGAGATCACTGAATTTAGGTTCAGTACTATAAATAAGTGTTAGATTGGTTTTGAAATCATCTAAAATCTGTGTAATTGGCTCAGCACAACCTTTAACATCATTAGTATATTCAGCGTCACGATTGCGTTGGGTATCTAATTTTTTTAGCATAACCTCTTGCAAGATACCAACTTTTTGAAATTCTCCAATCAATGTGTTGCCTTGACTACGGGTGAGAACATCTGAGTGAGCTGCATCGTCTGCTTTTGAAACCACTTGTTGCATAATTGTCTTAAGTTCTTCTTGATCTTTTCTTTGTTGTTCCATTAAACGTTCGAATTTCTGGTCTAGTTTTTGTAGTTGGCTTACAACGTCATTGTAATGTCTTTGCTGCTGCTCGGAAATTACGTCCAGTCGTAGTCTTTGATTTTCTGTATTCAATTTGATGTTATCAAATTGTTGACTAAAGTTATCCCACATTGATTTCTCATCGTTTTTGGCAACACTCTGAGACTAGAATGAGGACGATGATATATGAACGGTAGTGAAATACAGTAGCAAGAGATAATCCTTACCTACTTTGACTTCACATAGGGTACTCATAAGTACAATTAGGAATAATGTTAATATAACAAAGATTTGCATATTGAGATTTTTTTTAATTTTTTGGAAAAGCAAATAATAACACATTTGTGTTACGATGCGATGTGATATGGTACGTGCGATGTTCACTTGTACCGTAGTTTGACTGAAGTGAGAGATTTTAGTCTCTGTGCAATCTTTCAGCTAACATGTTAATGTACTGACTTGTGGAATACGTAAGTGATAAGGAATTGCAAAGGTTGAACCACACCACAGTGTGACTGCTAGAATTCGTGATAACGACATACACCAACGCTAGCACTAGATTGATAACTATTGATAACTAGATTAAATCTTATTATGAATATTTTTTTGTTTACACTACACACATGAAAAAAGCAATGAATTTTGAATGCGAAATATAATACAGGACAGTTTGTTTGTTTGTATGTGACTCAATC